>SJYC01091747.1:0-18120 GCA_006408675.1 Madoqua kirkii | reverse complement strand
CAAACAATGTGGGTGGGAAGGAAAATTACCAGTTCTGTATATAAAGCCTATAATAAATCTACTTCTTTTATATGAATATGTTGCCAAGGGACCTGGGTTCATTATTTAAAATAAAGAAACATTCTCTTCATTTCACTGAAATACTTCTTAATAGAGAATTCTTAGGCAGAGAAATGAAAAAAGTATGTAATACCATAGTAAGCATTAGAGTAACTAGGAAAAAGACTCACTAAATTAAACAAAATGCCAACACAATCATCTCAGGAAGAGTTGAGGACAGACAGGAGAAAAAGTGTTCATTTATATGAATAATGGTATTTAACTCATTATTCCAAAGGTTCTTTTCACTTAGATGACTCCCTAAAATTGCTTACCTCTCACAGAAAGACTTTAGCATTCCATTAGTAAAATATTTAATTTTCATTAAAGCTGTGTATAGGTGAAAATCATTCAAATAAACTTTGGAGCTCACTCTGATATATACAAATTTGATCTAACATCAACACATTTATCTGGCCTTTTTCATGTCTACATTTGTTAAATCTCTTCTCTGAGAGTGAGAAACTTGGCAACTCCGGACCCATTTAATTTCAGTAAGTTTATACTTACTGGTTTAGCACCACTGTATATATTTAAACTTCAAGCTGGTCTCACCCAAAGTTCGTTCAGACACCCTGCCCACCACTGATCTCCACTTCATGAGCTCTAGAGATATCACATTGTGTCAGACCTCTCCACCATGACCCGCCCATCTTGGGTTGCCCTACAGGCATGGCTTGGTTTCATTGAGTTAGACAAGGCTGTGGTCCTAGTGTGATTAGATTGACCAGTTTTCTGTGATTATGGTTTCAGTGTGTCTGCCCTCTGATGCCCTCTCGAAACACCTACCATCTTACTTGGGTTTCTCTTTCCTTGGGTGGGTGAATCTCTTCACTGCTGCTCCAGCAAAACACAGCTGCTGCTCCTTACCTTGGATGAGGGGTATCTCCTTACTGCCGCCCTTCATGACCTTCAACGTGGCATGTGGTCCACTGGAGAAGGGATTGCCAAACCACCTCAGTATTCTAGCCTTGAGGACCCCATGAACAGTATGAAAAGGCAAAATGATAGGATATTGAAAGAGGAAATCTCCAGGTCAGTAGGTGCCCAATATGCTACTAGAGATCAGTGGAGAAATAACTCCAGAAAGAATGAAGGGATGGAGCCAAAGCAAAAATAATACCTAGCTGTGGATGTGACTGGTGATAGAAGCAAGGTCTGATGCTGTAAAGAGCAATACTGCATAGGAACCTGGAATGTCAGGTCCATGAATCAAGGCAAATTGGAAGTATCAAACAAAGCATGGCAAGAGTGAATGTTGACATTCTAGGAATCAGCTAACTAAAATGGACTAGAATGGGTAAATTAAACTCAGACGACCATTATATCCACTACTGTGGGCAAGAATCCCTCAGAAGAAATGGAGTAGCTATCATGACAACAAAAGAGTCCAAAATGCAGTACTTGGATGCAATTTCAGAAATGTCAGAATGATTTCTGTTCATTTCCAAGGAAAATCATTTAATATCATAGTTATCCAAATCTATGCCCCAACTAGTAATGCTGAAGAAGCTGAAGTTGAGTGGTTTTAAGAAGACCTACAAGACATTTAGAATTAAAACCCAAAAAGGATGTCCTTTTCATTCTAGGGGACTGAAATGCAAAAGTAGGACGTCAAGAAACACCTGTGGCTTCATGTCAATATATGGCAAAACCAATACAGTACTGTAAAATATAATAAAGTATTAAATAAAAAATAAGAAAAGAAAAGAAACACCTGGAGTAACAGGAAAGTTTGGCTTTGGAATGCGGAATGAAGCAAGGCAAAGACTGATAGAGTTTTGCCAAGAAAATACACTGGTCATAGCAAACACCCTCTTCCAACAACACAAGAGAAGACTTTACACATGGACATCACCACATGGTCAACATCGAAATCAGATTGATTATATTCTATGCAGCCAAAGATGGAGAAGCTCTGTACAGTCAACAAAAACAAGACCAGGAGCTGACTGTGGCTCAGATCATGAACTCTTTATTACCACATTCAGGCTCAAATTGAAGAAAGTAGGGAAAACTGCTAGACCATTCAGGTATGACCTAAATCTAATCCCTTATGATTATACAGCGGGAGTGACAAATAGATTTAAGGGCCTAGATCTGATAGATAACAGTGCCTGATGAACTATGGAATGAGGTTCATGACATTGTATGGGAGACAGAGATCAAGACCATCCTCATGGAAAAGAAATGCAAAAAAGCAAAATGGCTGTCTGGGGAGGCCTTACAAATAGCTGTGAAAAGAAGAGAAGCAAAAACCAAAGGAGAAAAGGAAAGATCTAAGCATCTGAATGCAGAGTTCCAAAGAATAGCAAGAAGAGATAAGAAAGCCTTCTTCAGCGTTCAATGCAAAGAAATAGAGGAAAAGAACAGAATGGGAAAGACTAGAGATCTCTTCAAGGAAATTAGAGATACCAAGGGAACATTTCATGCAAAGATGGGCTCGATAAAGGACAGAAATGGTATGGACCTAACAAAAGCAGAAGATATTAAGAAGAGGTGGCAAGAATACACAGAAGAACTGTACAAGAAAGATCTTCACGACCCAGATAATCATGATGATGTGATCATTAATCTAGAGCCAGACATCTCAGAATGTGAAGTCAAGTGGCCTTCGAAATAATCACTATAAACAAAGCTAGAGGAAGTGATGGATTTCCAGTGGAGCTGTTTCAAATCCTGAAAGATGATGCTGTGAAAGTGCTGCACTCAATATGCCAGTGGCCACAGGACTGGAAAAGATCAGTTTTCATTTTAATTCCAAAGAAAGGCAATGCCAAAGAATGCTCAAACTACCGCACAATTGCACTCATCTCACATGCTAATAAAGTAATGAACAAAATTCTCCAAACCAGGCTTCATCAATACATGAACCGTGAATTTCCAGATGTTCAAGTTGGTTTTAGAAAAGATAGAGGAATCAGAAATAAAATTGCCAACATCTGCTGGATCATCGAAAAAGTAAGAGAGTTCGAGAAAAACATCTATTTCTGCTTAATTGACTATGCCAAAGCCTTTGACAGTGTGGATCACTATAAACTGTGGAAAATTCTGAAAGAGATGGGAATACCAGACCGCATAACATGCCTCTTGAGAAGTCTGTATGCAGATGAGGAAGCAACAGTTAGAACTGGACATGGAACAACAGACTGGTTCCAAATAAGAAAAGGAGTAGGTCAAGGCTATATAATGTCAACCCGCTTATTTAACTTATATGCAGAGTACAACATGAGAAACACTGGACTGGAAAAAACACAAGCTGGAATCAAGATTGCCAGGAGAAATATCAATATTAATAATCTCATATATGCAGATGACACCACCCTTATGGCAGAAAGTGAACGGGAACTAAAAAGTCTCTTGATGAAAGTGAAAAAGGAGAGTGAAAAAAAATCAACATTCAGAAAATGAAGATCATGGCATCTGGTCTCATCACTTCATGGGAAATAGATGGGGAAACAGTGGAAACAGTGTCAGACTTCACTTTTGGGGGCCTCGAAATTACTCCAGATTGTGACTGCAGCCATGAAATTAAAAGACACTTACTCCTTGGAAGAAAAGTTATGACCAACCTAGATAGTATATTCAAAAGCAGAGACATTACTTTGCTGACTAAGGTCCATCTAGTCAAGGCTATGGTTTTTCCAGTAGTCATGTATGGATGTGAGAGTTGGGACTGCGAAGAAGGCTGGGCGCCGAAGAATTGAGGCTTTTGAACTGTGTTATTTGAGAAGACCCTTGAGAGTCCCTTGGACTGCAAGGAGATCCAACCCGTCCATTCTAAAGGAGATCAGACCTGGGATTTCTTTGGAAGGAATGATTCTAAAGCTAAAAGTCCAGTACTTTGGCCACCTCACGCAAAGAGTTGACTCATTGGAAAAGACTCTGGTGCTGGGAGGGATTGGAGGCAGGAGGAGAAGGGGATGACATAGGATGAAATGGCTCGATAGTATCACTGACTCGATGGACGTGAGTCTGAGTGAACTCCAGGAGATGGTGATGAACAGGGAAGCCTGGCGTGCTGCAATATGTGGAGTCGCAAGAGTCGGACATAAGTGAGTAATTGAACTGAGAGATATCACTCTCTCATCTCCTGAGAAGGCGTAACAGACTAAATCTGGATCTTAATCAACCTGACAACTTTACATCAGGTATAATGAGTTGGTTGATGGCTCAATTCTGATAAATGAGGAGTGCAAGAAAGTCTAGGTTAACTTTTAATGCAAAAACATTTAAAGATTTCCAAGGTTTAACCTGCTAATTATGTTGCCTTTGCCAATTGTTTTATTACCATAAGGTAATGTTCATGTCTGCACATTCTCTCTCATTGTCTTCTTTGGGATTGGAATGAAAAATGACTTTTTCCAGTCCTGTGGCAAATGCTGAGTTTTCCAGATTTGTTGACCTATTGAGTGCAGCACTTTCACAGCATCATCTTTTAAGAGATGAAATAGCTTAACTGGAATTCCATCACAGACTCTAGTTTTGTTCATAGTAATACTTTCTAAAGTCAACTTGACTTCACATTCTAGGAAGTCTGGCTCAAGGTGAGTGATCACATCATCACGGTTATCTAGGTATTGAAGATCTCTTTTCTATAGTTCTGTGTATTCTTGCCCCTCTTAATATCTTCTGTTTCTGTTAGGTCAATACCATTCCAAGTCAGGCTTCAACAATATATGAACCATAAACTTCCAGATGTGCAAGCTGGTTTTAGAAAAGGCAGAGGAACGATAGATCAAACTGCCAATATCCACTGGAGCATAGTAAAAGCAATAAAATTCCAGAAAAACATCTACTTCTGCTTTATAGGTTATGCCAAAGCCTTTGACTGTGTCAATCACAGCAAACTGCAGAAAATTATTCAAGATATGGGAATACCAGACCACCTTACCTGCTCCCCGAGAAATCTGCATGCAGGTCAGGAAATAACAAGTAGAATGGGACATGGAACGGCAGACTGGTTCCAGTTTGGGAAAGGGGTATGACAAGCTGTATATTGTCACCCTCTTTATTTAAATTGTATACAGAGTACATTCTGTGAAATGTCTGGCTGAATGAAGCACAAGAATGACCTCAGATATGCAGAGGACACCAACCTTATGGCAGAAAGTAAAGAGGAACAAAAGGGCCTCTTGATGAAAGTGAAAGAGGAGAGTGAAAAAGCTGGCTTAAATCTCAACATTTAAACAACTAAGTTCATAATATCTGGTCACATCACTCTGAAAGGCTGTTGTTGAATCACGACACCAGGATTCTTGGCCCCCGGAGGAGAAGAATTCAATCCGGGGCCTGAGAAGAGGCTTGATCGCTCAGAGCTTTTGTGTAATAAAGTTTTATTAAAATATAAAGGAGATAGAGAAAGCTTCTGACATAGGCATCAGAAGGGGGTAGAAAGAGTACCCTCCTGCTAGTCTTTAGCTGGATGTTATATAGTCACCAGCAGTCTGTTAATGAAAGAAAGGAATGTCTCAAAACTTAGAATGGCACCAGGCCCCTCACCCATAAGATGTATTTTGGGATAACCTTGGCTCCAAATGGTTTATCTTGGTCCATAAAATGATTAACTTGAATCTTGAAGAAGGGCAGATCACCATACAAATAGTTTCATTTACATAGATTAGAGGAACAACATCGGACTATAACATACTGGTTTATCAAGTAGGTTCTGGGCCCAAAAGGCGGAACCAACTTGAAGACAGAGTTTGGGGTAAATGCACAGTACATTAGCATAACTTAAGATAAACATTTCCATAAGAAAAAGGCAATGGTTAACTTCAAGTGAAACTAGGTGTCATTATAGCAACACAGAATTTTAAGAGACACCTCCTTTTAAATTTGTATAGAGAAGGAGAAAATATCTCTAGTTTGTTTCCTCCTGCCGCTTAAGAGAGGTAAAATGTCTGACACTTGCAGGCTATTTCCTCCGTTTGGAGACCCCTGGCCTTCCTGCCTGTTACCCTCTCAACTCCACGCAAATAGATAGAGAAAAAGTGGAAATAGTGAGAAACTTTATTTTCTACGGCTCAACAATCACAGCAGATCATGACTGCAGCCATTAAATCAAAAGACAGTTACTTTTTGAAAGAAAAGCTATAATCAAGCTAGATAGCATATTAAAAAGCAGAGACATTACTTTGCTAGCAAAGGTCCATCTAGTCAATGCTATGGTTTTTCCAAAAGTCATGTATGGATGTGAGAGCTGTACTATAAAGAATGCTGACAGCCGAAGTCTGAATTTGGCAGTAAGGAGTTAATGATCTGAGCCAGAGTAAGCTCCCAATCTTGTTTATAGACTATATAGAGCTTCTCCATCTTTGGTTGCAAAGAATATAATCAATCTGATTTTGGTGTTGACCATCTGGTGATGTGCATGTGTAGAGTCTTCTCTTGTGTTGTCAGAAAAGCGTGTTCGCTAAGAGCAGTGTGTTCTCTTGGAAAAACTCTCTTAGCCTTTATCTTGCTTTATTTTGTACTCCAAGGCCAAATTTGCCTGTTATTCAGGTATTTCTTGACTTTCTACTTTTGAATTACAGTCTCATATAATGAAAAGGGCATCTTTTTTGGGTGTGTTAGTTCTAGAAGGTCTTGTAGGTATTAATAGAACTGTTCAATTTCAGCTTCTTCACCATTACTGGTGAGGGCATAGAGTTGGAGTACTATGATATTGAATGGCTTGCTTCGGAAACAAACAGAGATCATTCTGTAATTTTTTAGACTGGATCCAATTGCCAACATCCACTGGATCATCAAAAAAGCAAGAGAGTTCAAGAAAAACATCTATTTCTGCTTTATTGACTATGCCAAAGCCTTTGACTGTGTGGATCACAATAAACTGTGGACAATTCTGAAAGAGATGGGAATACCAGACCACCTAACCTGCCTTTTGAGAAACATGTATACAGGTCAGGAAGCAACAGTTAGAACTGGACATGAAACAACAGACTGGTTCCAAATAGGAAAAGGAGTATGTCAAGGCTTTATATTGTCACTCTGCTTTTTTAACTTCTATGCAGAGTACATCATGAGAAACGCTGGGCTGAAAGAAGCACAAGCTGGAATCAAGATTTCTGAGAGAAATATCAATAACCTCAGATATGCAGATGACACCACCCTTATGGCAGAAAGTGAACAGAAACTAAAAAGCCTCTTGATGAAAGTGAAAAAGGAGAGTGGAAAAGTTGGCTTAAAGCTCAATATTCAGAAAACGAAGATTATGGCATCTGGCCCCATCACTTCATGGGAAATAGATGGGGAGCCAGTGGAAACAGTATCAGACTTTATTTTGGGGGGCTCCAAAATCACTGTAGTTGGTGACTGCAGCCATGAAATCAAAAGATGCTTACTCCTTGGAAGGAAAGTTATGACCAATCTAGATAACATATTGAAAGGCAGAAACATTACTTTGCCGACTAAGGTCTGTCTAGTCAAGGCTACGGTTTTTCCAATGGTCATGTATGAATGTGACAGTTGGACTGCAAAGAAAGCTGACCACTGAAGAATTGATACTTTTGAACTGTGGTGTTGAAGAAGACTCTTGAGAGTCCCTTGGACTGCAAGGAGTTTCAACCAGTCCATCCTAAAAGAGATCAGTCCTGGTTGTTCATTGGAAGGACTGATGCTGAAGCTGAAACTCCAATACTTTGGCCACCTCATGTGAAGAGTTAACTCACTGGAAAAAACCTTGATGTTGGGAAAGATTGAGGATAAGAGGAGAAGGGGATGACAGAGCATGAGATGGTTGGATGGCATCACCGAACTCGATGGACACGCGTCTGAGTGAACTCCAGGAGTTGGGGATGGACAGGGAGGCCTGACGTGCTGTGATTCATGGGGTTGCAAAGAGTCGGACATGACTGAGCGACTGAACTGAACTGAATTGAATTTGCCTTGATTCATGGATCTGACATTCCAGGTTCCTATGCAATATTGCTCTTTACAGCATCAGACCTTGCTTCCATCATCAGTCACATTCACAACTGGGTGTTGTTTTTTTACTTTGGCTCCATCTTTTTATTCTTTCTCATTTCTCCACTAATATCTAGTGGCATATTGGGTAACTATCAACCTGGGGGGTTCATCTTTCAGTGTTACCTTTTTACCTTTTCACCTTTTCATACTGTTCATGGGGTTCTCAAGGGAAGAATACTAAAGTAGTTTGCCATTGCCTTCTCCAGTGGAACACATTTTGTCAAAATTCTCTACCATGACCTATCCATCTTGAGTGGCCCTACAGGGCATGGCTCATAGTTTCACTGGGTTAGACAAGACTGTGGTCCATGTGATTAGATTGGTTAGTTTTCTGTGATTGTGGTTTTCAGTCTGTCTGTCCTCTGATGGAGAATGATTAGGCTTATTGAAGCTTCCTTGTGGGAGAGGCCAGGAATTGGTTGGTGGGGTCATGCTCAGTAAATTGTTAATCCAATTTTGTGTTTATGTGTGGAGCTGTGTTCCCTCTCTGCTATTTACCTGGGGCCAAACTATGGTCAAAGTAATGAAGATAATGGTGACCTTCCTCAAGAGATCTCATGCATATAGTGCTATACTCAATGCCCCCAATCCTAGAGCAAGCCACCACTGACCCACGCCTCCACTGAAGACTCCTTGACACCCACAGGCAAGTTTGGGGCAGTCTGTTGCTCCTTTCTTTTGGGCCCTGGTGCAAAAGTTTCTGTTGTGCCTTCTGAGAGTCTCTTTCTCAGTCCTGCATAAGTTATGTCAGCACTATGATAGGGTTAATGGCGACCTCCTCTAAGAGGGCTTATGCCATACCCAAGTCTGCTGCACCCAGAGCCTCTGTCCCTGTGGCAGACCACTCCCAACCTGTACCTCCACAGGAGACACTCAAGCACAGTTTTCTCTGTCTCTGTGGGCTTCAGGGTCCTGGTGCACACAAGGTTTGTTTGAGCCCTCAGAGTGTCTCTGGCTGGGATGGGGTTTGATTCTAAATGCGAATTTGCCCCTCCTACCATCTTGGTGGGGCTTCTACTTGGCCCTTGGATGTGATGTATCTCTCACAGCTGATCCAGTGCCTACTGTCATACTGGGGTTTCTCTGACTTGGACTTGGGATATCTCCACACTGCTGGTTCCACGAATCATAGCTGCTGCTCCTGACCTTGGACATGGGGAATCTTCTCTTGGCACTCATCAGTCCAGCAAAGTGAGAAATAGGTTTAAGGGACTAGATCTGATAGATAGAATTCCTGATGAACTATGGATGGAGCTTCATGATACTGAGGAGACAAGGAGCAAGAACATCCCCAAGAAAAAAAAAATGCAAAAAAGCAAAATGCTGTCTGAGGAGGCTTTATAAATAGCTATAAATAGAAGAGAAGCAAAAAGTGAAGGAGAAAAGGGAAGATATATCCATTTGAATGCAGAGTTTCAAAGAAGAGCAAGGAGAGATGAGAAAGCCCTCCTCAGCTATCACTGCAAAGAAATAGAGGAAAACAATGGAATGGGAAAGACTAGAGATTTCTTCAACTTGATTAGAGATACCAAGGGGAATTTTCATGCAAACACAGGCTCAATAAAGGACAGAAATGGTATGGACCTAACAGAAGCAGAAGATATTAAGAAGAGGTGGCAAGAATACACTGAAAACCTGTACAAAAAAGATTTTCATGAACCAGATAACCATGATGGTGTGATTACTCATGTAGACCCAGACATCCTGGAGTGTGAAGTCAAGTGGGCCTTAGGAAGAATCACTACAAACTTAGTGAGGTGATGGAACTCCAGTTGAGCTATTTCAAATCCTGAAAGATGATGCTGTGAAAGTGCTACACTCAATATGCCAACAAATTTGGAAAACTCAGCAGTGGCTATAGGACTGGAAAAGGTCAGTTTTCATTCCAATTCCAAAGAAGGGCAATACCAATGAATGCTCAAATGACTGCACAATTGCACTCATCTCATAAGCTAGGAAAATAATGCTCATAATTCTCCAAGCCAGGCTTCAACAATACATGAACCATGAACTTCCAGATGTTCAAGCTGGATTTAGAAAAGGCAGAGGAACCAGAGATTAAACTGCCAACATTGGCTGGATCATCAAAAAAGCAAGAGAGTTCCAGAAAAACATCGATTTCTGCTTATTGACTATGCCAAACCCTTGGATTGTGTGGATCACAATAAAATCTGGAAAATTTTGAAAGAGATGGGAACACCAGACTGCCTGAACTGCCTCTTGAGAAATCTGTATGCAGGTGAGGAAACAACAGTCTTAGAACTGGACATGGAACAACAGATTGTTTCCAAATAGGAAAAGGTTGTATATTGTCACCATGCTTATTTAACTTATACGCAGTGTACATCATGAGAAACGCTGGGCTGGCTGAAGCACAAGCTGGAATCAAGACTGCTGAAAGAAATATCAACAATTTCACATATGCAGATGACACCATCCTTATGGCAGACAGTGAAGAGGAACTAAAGAGCCTCTTGATGAAAGTGAAAGAGGAGAGTGAAAAGGTTGGCTTAAAGCTCAGCATTCAGAACATGAAGATCATGGCATCTGGCCCCACCTCTTTATGGCAAATAGATGGGGAACAGTGGAAACAGTGTCAGACTTTATTTCTGGTGTTTCCAAAATCACTGCAGATGGTGACTGCACCCATGAAATTAAAAGACATTTACTCCTTTGAAGAAAAGTTATGACCAACCTAGACAGCATATTATAAAGCAGAGACATTACTTGTCCATCTAGTCAAGGCTGTGGTTATTCTAGTAGTCATGTATGGATGGGTGTGTTGGACTATAAAGAGAGCTGAGTGCATTGGCAATTATTGAATTGATGCTTTGAACTATGGTGTTGGAGAAAACTCTTGACAGTCCCTTGGACTGTAAGGAGATCCAACAAGTCAATCCTAAATGAAATCAGTCCTAAATATTAATTGGAAGGACTGATACTGAAGCTGAACCTCCAATACTCTGGCCACCTGATGTGAAGAGCTGACTCATTGGAAAAAACCCTGATCCTGGGAAAGATTGAAGGTGGGAGGAGAAGAAGATGACAGAGGATGAGATGGTTGGATGGAATCACTAGCTCAATGGACATGAATTTGAGTAAACTCCAGGAGTTGGTGATGGACAGGGAGGCCTGGCGTGCTGCATTCTATGGGGTCACAAAGAGTTGGACATGACTGAGTGACTGAATTGAACTGAGTACTGAAGGATTGATGTTTTTGAACTTTGTTGTTGGAGAAGACCCTTAAGAGTCCCTTCGACTGCAAGGAGATCAAACCTGTCAGTCTAAACGAATTCATTTCTGAATATTCATTGGATAGACTGATGCTAAAGTAGAAGCTCCAATACTTTGGCCACCTGATGCGAGTACCTTATTCATTGGAAAAGACCCTGATGCTGGGAAGGATTGAAGGCAGGAGGAGAAGGGAACAACAGAGGATGAGATGGTTGTATGTCATTACCGACTCAATGGACATAAGTTTGTGCAAACTTTGGGAACTGGTGATAGACAAGGAAATCTGTCATGCTGCTGTCCATGGGATCACAAAGGATTGGACAGAACTGAGCAATTGAACAAATGTCCACATTGACTCTAATCACCATCTAAATATTTTTAAGAATATAAAATTCAATATGACAAAGGAAAGGGTCATTAACATTTAAAATTTGTATTAATAACACCATTGACCTTCCAGTTTTCTAAAATAAATTATTTCACTTCAGTTCAGTTCAGTCTCTCAGTCGTGTCCGACTCTTTGTGACCCCATGAACTGCAGCAAGCCAGGCCTCCCTGTCCATCAACAAATCCCAGCATCCACCCAAACCTGTAATCATCAAGTCGATGATGCCATCCAACCATTTCATCCTCTGTCATCCTTTTCTCCTTTTGCCCTCAATCTTTCCCAGCATCAGGGTCTTTTCCAATGAGTCAGCTCTTCACATCAGGTGGCCAAAGTATTGGAGTTTTAGTTTCAGCATCAGTCCTTCAAAAGAACACCCAAGACTGATGTCCTTTAGGATGGACTGATTGTATCTCCTTGCAGTCCAAGGGACTATCAAAAGCCTTCTCCAACACCACAGTCTAAAAGCATCAATTCTTCAGCATTCAGCTTTCTATATAGTCTAACTCTCATATCCATACATGACCACTGGAAAAACCATAGCCTTGACTAGATGGATCTTTGTTGACAAAGTAATGTCTCTGCTTTTGAATATGCTGTCTAAGTTGGTCATAACTTTCCTTACAAGGAGTAAGTGTCTTTTAAATTCATGCTTGCAATCACCATCTGCAATGATTTTGGAGTCCCAGAAAATAAAGTTAGACACTGTTTCCACTGTTTCCCCTTCTGTTTCTCATGAAGTGATGGGGCCAGATGCCATGATACTAGATTCCTGAATGTTGAGCTTTAAGCCAACTTTTTCACTTTCCACTTTCACTTTCATCAAGAGGCTTTTTAGTTCCTCTTCACTTTCTGCCATAAGGGTGATGTCATCTGCATATCTGAGGTTACTGACATTTCTCCCAGCAATCTTGATGCCAGCTTGTGCTTCTTCCAGCCCAGCATTTCTCATAATGTACTCTGCATGTAAGGTAAACAAGCAGGATGACAATATACAGCCTAGAACTACTCCATTTCCTATTTGGAACCAGTCTGTTGTTCTGTGTTCAGTTCTAACTGTTGCTTCCTGACCTGCATAGGTGTTTCTCAAGAGGCAGGTTATGGGGTCTCCTATGCCCATCTTTTTCAGAATTTTCCAGATTTTACTGTGATTCACACAGTCAAAGGCTTTGGCATAGTCAATAAAGCAAAAGTAGATGTTTTTCTGGAACTCTCTTGTTTTTACAATGATCCAGCCAATGTTGACAGTTTGACCTCTGGTTCTTCTGCCTTTTCTAAAACCAGTTGGAACATCTGGAAGTTCACAGCTCACATATTGCTGAAGCCTGGCTTGGAGAGTTTTGAGCATTACTTTTCTAGCGTGTCAGAGGAGTGCAACAGTGCGGTAGTTTGAGCATTCTTTGGCGTTGTCTTTCTTTGGGGTTGGAATGAAAACTGACCTTTTCCAGTACTTGGAATGAGTTTTCCAAACAGTGTGGGCGGCTGCGACCGGTGCATTTAGCGCCGCGGAGAGGAGCTACCCCGAGTCCAAGGTCAGGGGCCGAAGCCTGGAGGATTCCATATCCGAGGGGCTGCGGCCAAGGGAAGTTACGCTAGGTCCGAGGTCAGGGGCAGCGGCCGAGAGGAGCTCCTTCATGCCCAAGGCCAGGGGCGGCAGCCAGGAGGAACGTACTTGAATATATTATAGTAAAGATCAAAACTCATGTTTAATTTCAAGCCCTCTAAATTTGTAAGTCATTCATTGAACTGCTTTGATATGAAGTCATCAACCTGACAGAAAAAAAAACAAGAATTAGATCCTGTGAATGGGTTTCAACTGAGCTACTGTGTGCTTTGGATGAGAAGAAACAACTGATTTTATTTACAGTCCTGCCAAAGAATTAATTGTGCTCAACTGTCTGTTTTATTGGCATTGAAATGCCCAGTGGTGAAATAAAATCTGTATATAGCACATTAGCATAAATGTTTTAGAAACTATTGATTTGTGCAGAAATAAAGCCTCTAGGAAGGGATAAGAGTTTTGATAACTGAGTTTCTATCACCCTGAAGTTTCCAGGAAACTTTGGGTTCCTCAAACATTTTCTGGACTCTTGAAAAGAGAAGAGATACAGTAATATGCTTACCTATTCACTTTAGAAAAATACTTGGCTACTCTGCATTTTGTTAGTCTTTCTTTTCCCCTGGGAATTTAAAAATATTTTGTCAATTTATATAATGAAATACAACTATGTGTGCATTCTCAGTTGCTCAGTCCTGTCTGACTCTTCACAACTCATGGACAGTACCTGCCAAGTTCCTCTGGCCTTGGGATTATCCTGGCAAGAATACTGGAGTGGGTTGCCATTTCCTTCCCGAGAGTATCTTCCCAACCTAGGGATCAAACCCATATCTTCTACAGTTCTGGCATTGGCAGGTGGATTTACCACTGAGTCACCTGGGAAGCCCAAAATACAAGATACTCACAAATCTTTCCTAACTAAATAGGATATCTCTTCTGGACTGTATGCATATGGATTTTAAAAATGCAACAAACAAAAAATAAACCTTCAGATATCACAACATAAAAAGAACACATCCTCAATATCCCATCTCTGGTAAGAGCTAAGAACCTAGGAAGAGAACTTCATTTTTTAAAAAATCCTTTCTGAAATGTGAGCTAGAGACCATCAATTTAAGACAATATTTTTTTTTCTATATTTATACTTTTAAAAGGTATAAACTAGAATTTTAGAATACCAAGGATTACTTCTATTTTAAAAACTTTATCCTGTACTACCCCATTCCAGAATAAAATCTAGAGATAAGAGAGGAAGCCTATTTATTCTAATGGTAGGAAGAAAATAACTAATCTTAAAATGACATAGCAGAATTAAATTGATAAAAATGAACATTTGCCTCTATATTTTTCTTTTGATTAAACATAATCACATTATCCTGACCCCTTTTCTCAAGTGTTGATGGAGAGTGGGTTTCTGTCTTGTCTGAGATATATTCTTTGAAGAATCTTTCAGAACATGAGATCACAAGTCTATATCTTCCGTAATGGCAAGTTAACACTTGGTCAAACTTGCTTGTCAGGTTACTGGAAGGTTGGAAGCTTTGCATCATCACCATCATAGTCTATTCTTGCCTCAAAAGACTCCAGCCATCCTTCTTTTCTTTCAGGATTGTGGCATATCAAAATATACAGTGACGGACTTTAACCTTACATGTGCCGCAAGGAAGAGTTATATGTATTCTGCTATAGTCAGGGTGTTTGCAGTTCTCTCACTCACTATATATTGTCTTAATATTGGGAAAATATTTGACAAAGACAAGTGTTAGGTAACTCAAGTGCATTAAAGTAACTCTTGTTTCAGCTTATATTCATTACATACTATACAATTTTCAGTGGCAGAATTCAGACGTAGATCAAAAAGCTATATATTTAATCTTATAAAAGTCTACAAGGCACAGAGAAAACATCATAATTCTACTTTTATAGTGAAACTATTTTATATTCCAGAATGTAATTAGCATGTCCATATATATTTTGATTCCTGATAGAAATGGGACTTGTCTTGTTCTCTATGCATATTTGCTGGAATGCAAATACAAGAATAGGAGATGACAAATCACCCTCACCTATAACCACACAAAACACAAATTCTGAAGAAAGGTCTTACAGAAAGACAGCCAAAAACACTTTTGCAATACTACTCTTTACCCTGCTGTTGTTTAGTTGCTAAGTTGTGTTAGACTCTTCTGAGACCCCATCAACTATAGCCCACCAGGCTCCTCTGTCCGTGGGATTTCCCAGGTAAAAACACTGGAGTGGGTTGCCGTTTCCTTCTCTCCAGGGAATCTTCCTTACCCAAGGATCAAACCCATGTCTCTTGCATTGACAGGCAGGTTCTTTACCACTGAGCCACCAGGGAAACCCCACTCTTTATCCTACCTCAAGCTTTATATGGGAAAAATAGAGGCTTTTATCCTTTCAGGGACTATGTGGGTATGTGTATTTGTGTGAGATACTGTGTGTGTGTGTGTGTGTGTGTGTGTGTGTGTGTGTGTATGGAGGTGAGGGGAAATGTCTTTCTCTTGTCAACTGGAAACTAGTTTGAATATGAATTTTCCTTTAAGAGAAAAGAATGCCATGTGGCCAATGTCACTGGCTGGAAAACTGCTGAGACCCACATTTCACTGGCTAGGCCAACTTCTTGCACTAGAAACAACCAGCAAAAAGTTTTATGGAGTGCCCATTACTTGGAGAGTTAGGCGCAACAAGAACATATACAATTTCAAATGGGCATAGTGAACACCACAGAAGTAGTCAGGCTTGCTTGTCTGGAAGGACCCTACTAGAGAATGCTGCATAGTGAATATTGGTAGCTTCAGCATAAATAAGCTAAGAAGCTCTGGGATTTTACTGGTAAGTTGTTGTAGTGGTCAGCCTGAATAATGAAATCATACAATTTAAAATTATCTAGAACTAAATTAAAAAGCTAATTTAATTAATCGCAGTTTTGTCCAACTCCGTGATCCCATAGATTATAGCCTCTCAGGCTTACCTATCCATGGAAATCTCCAGGCAAAAATAATGGAGTGAGTAGCCATTTTCCTCTCTAGGGGAATCTCCCAACCCAAGGATCAAACCCAGATCACTTTCATTGCAGCTAATTTAAATCAATCATGGAATGAAAAAAAAAAAAAATCTAGTAATCTACCTCAGTGTTTCCAAATACCAACATGAGGAAACTTTACTGGAATTGCCCCCTTGTGTTACAGTTATGTTTCACTGTATGTATGCTACAGGAATATAAAATGCTTTAGGGCAATGTTATGTTCAGATGTTTTTGTAGGTTATAACGCTTCACACAATATTACTAATTCTATAGTTATTCAGTTAATTCTTATTGACTTAACATTATACATTGCAGGAAGCTTTCTGTGTCATCAGACATTTTCATAACTGTTATAAAATATACAGTGTATATGGCAAGAGAATTATTTGGTTTTGCTTGTACCATGCTTTACATGTGTGTGACTAGCTGTGTTTGCACTGTTGTATACATGTGTGTGTATGTGTATGTTAGCAATTTTATAATCTACCAGTCCTGAAGAACACCAGTTCCTTTTTTTCCTCCTGAATATATGGGATATTATGATAATCAGATGAGTTTCTGTATTTTTAAAATACATAAAAAGTGTAATGCTTTTATTCACGGTAATATAAAATGAGCCACCTATGCAAAGTTCCTGGTACAAAATATGTCTATTATTATAGAAGCAGGAGAAAGAAGAACCATAACAACACACTATAAAGTTCGGAGATAAGTAAAGCATCACTTTTATTCTGATCTAATCAGATGAGTTTCTGTATTTTTAAAATACATAAAAAGTGTAATGCTTTTATTCACGGTAATATAAAATGAGCCACCTATGCAAAGTTCCTGGTACAAAATATGTCTATTATTATAGAAGCAGGAGAAAGAAGAACCATAACAACACACTATAAAGTTCGGAGATAAGTAAAGCATCACTTTTATTCTGATCTAATAATCAGCTGTGGGAGACAAAACCATAAAACTCAGCAATTTTCATTATCCACAGTAGTTATTAATATATTCTATACTCTAGACAATTGATGGATACTAAATCATTCCTCTTAGTGGAAATAGAGTTAGTATTCTAAAAGCTTTTGGTCACATTTTTATCAACCTATCAATTCATAATCTTACCATATATGCACGCATATATATATATGTATGCATATATATAAATATGTATATATCTGTTTAAAGACACTTTATTGTAATCAGTTAGCTTGGAACTCATAACCAACAGCACTATAACTCATACCTGAATGAGCCTTATATAATACATGTATATTCTCCTTATGGCATATAGCAGTCTTCCTGCACTTAAAAACATTAGACAGGACTTAGGTACTACCTTGGGGAGAGATTTTAAATGGCAAAATCACCAATAATAGACATAAAAATATAAAAAATGTAGTACTAAATAAAAAATGAAAAGAACGCTTGTTTGTGTGACCTGAACCAAGAAAGCAGAGTGTTGCCTTGTCCATCCTCAACTGAGAATGTAAATATTCTCCTTATGGCATATAGCAGTCTTCCTGCACTTAAAAACATTAGACAGGACTTAGGTACTACCTTGGGGAGAGATTTTAAAGGGCAAAATCACCAATAATAGACATAAAAATATAGAAATGTAGTACTAAATAAAAAATGAAAAGAACGCTTGTTTGTTTGACCTGAACCAAGAAAGCAGAGTGTTGCCTTGTCCATCCTCAACTGAGAATGTACCTTTAGACAATTCAAATATTTTGCCACGTTGTTAATGTCTGCAAATTACTGCAAACGTTACATAAGTATTGATTTGGGGGTTACAAAAAATTTAGCAGGTAAGTAAATCTGCAAATAACAAAG
>SJYC01091746.1:0-12362 GCA_006408675.1 Madoqua kirkii | reverse complement strand
TCATGACTAAATTCAAATTATGCATTTTAGGAAGTAATAACACAAAATTGGTGATATCTTCTTCTCTGTGCATCCCATCATCGTGAAGATGATAGTTTTATCTTATTAGTATACCATATATATCATAATACATCAGTTATATACAACATAAGTTTAAGTCTACTAGAAGAATTAGGCAAATCTTGTAAAGAAGTTAACAGTGCCTGGAACAGAGTAAATGCTCAGTGAAAATGAGCTATCATTTTTATGATGGTTCTGCCTTCTTAATATTATCTTTATATGTCCTTTTTTCACTATTACTTTCTATTTTCTCTGCTATCTTACTCTGACTTTCTTATTTGATTTGATCATAGCAGATATGATATACATGTATTATAGTAATATAATTTCCACATCCAGTAAAATTTTTATGCAATGTTTTCCTAATTTTTCAGTTTCCTTATTCACCACCACTACCAGTATACATAAACTAGTGATTAAGAGAATGTGGCCTGAAGTAAAATATCAGTTCAGTTCAGTTCAGTTGCTCAGTCCTGTCCGACTCTTTGCGACCGCATGAATTGCAACACGCCAGGACTCCCTGTTTCTATTTTCTCTGCTATCTTACTCTGACTTTCTTATTTGATTTGATCATAGCAGATATGATATACATGTATTATAGTAATATAATTTCCACATCCAGTAAAATTTTTATGCAATGTTTTCCTAATTTTTCAGTTTCCTTATTCACCACCACTACCAGTATACATAAACTAGTGATTAAGAGAATGTGGCCTGAAGTAAAATATCAGTTCAGTTCAGTTCAGTTGCTCAGTCCTGTCCGACTCTTTGCGACCGCATGAATTGCAACACGCCAGGACTCCCTGTTCATCACCATCTCCAGGAGTTCACTCAGACTCACGTCCATCGAGTCTGTGATGCCATCCAGCCATCTCATCCTTGGTGGTCCCCTTCTCCTCCTGCCCTCAATTCCTCCCAGCATCAGAGCCTTTTCCAATGAGTCAACTCTTTGCATGAGGTGGCCAAAGTACAAACAATGTTAAGTTTAAGTCTATTACAAAAATTAGGTAAATTCTTATAAAGAAGTTAACACAGTGTCCGGAACAGAGTAAATGGTCAATCAAAATGAGCTATCATTTTTATGATGGCTCTGCCTTCTTAATATCATCTTTAAATGTCCTGTCTTCACTATGACTATTTTCTCTGCTGTCTTACTCTGACTTTCTTATTTGATGATATACTCTCAGGGCAGTTTCCTGAGCTTCCTGCTGTACAAGTGAAAGCCACTTAGTTGTGTCCAGCTTTTTGCTGCCCTAAGGACTATACTGGAGAAGGCAATGGCACCCCACTCCAGCACTCTTGCCTGGAAAATCCCATGGATGGAGGAGCCTGGTGGGCTGCAGTCCATGGGGTCGCTAAGAGTCGGACACGACTGAACGACTTCATTTTTACTTTTCACTTTCATGCACTGGAGAAGGAAATGGCAACCCACTCCAGTGTTCTTGCTTGGAGAATCCCAGGGATGGGAGAACCTGGTGGGCTGCCATCTATGGGGTCGCACAGAGTCGGACACGACTGAAGCGACTTAGCAGTAGCAGTAGCAAGGACTATACAGTCCATGGAATTCTTCAGGCCAGAGTAGGTAGCCTTACCCTTTTCCAGGGGATCTTTCCAACCCAGGGATCAAACCCTGGTCTTCCACATTGTAGACAGATTCTTTATCAGCTGAGCCACAAGGGAAGCCTGTGTTGTAAAAACTACATTCTAATCTATACTGATGTCACAGTGGTTTTTTCAAGTACAAGTCTCACCCTGTTTCTCAAGTATTCTCTTGCATAAAATCTTTTAGACCATCCACATGGCTCATAAGATAAATTCCCTCAGCATGACTATTTATCTCCATTTTACTTTAATTCTGCAATTTCACCATCTTGTTAGATTCCTGAATTTTCTATTATGTTTCAGAAGACTTATCTTTGCTGATGAATCTGCCTTTTGGGCATTGTCATTTTAGAGACATATTCTTTACCCATCTCTCCTATTAAATCCAATGGAGGGATCTTGCGCACATTTCAAGTTTCACTGAAGCATCACCTTTCTTATCATTTCTTTTGAACTCTGAGAAGTCAATCACTTTGTCATATGTTTGCATGTCATACCACATGCCGACTTGCTAACAATAAACCTACAACTTTGCCATATACATATCTATCTACTCCTACCAGCCAGTCAGAACTTGAAGATAACAATTGTATCCAATTTGACATTTTTTTCCTGGTTCTTATTATGCTTAATATGGTGGTTTGGCCAGAATACTCAGCATTTTCTGAATGAATAAATAAAGCTAATAGTGTAATTATCTTGGTCCATTTTTTTGGGTCAGGATGGGCTCAAGGAATTTGAACTTCCTTTATTCAGAAGGGATCCATGCTAGATTATACCTTCAGTTAAAAACTCAGTTTGTTGGGGGCCCTAGATCTGGAATATCATTGGTTATTAGAGAAGAGGAAGGAGCATGGTGAGTACACACGGAGGCTTAAAGGCTGTCGCTTGAAGTGACAGGGAGCACTGCTGTCATGTGTCACTAGAATGGCTCAATTCTACTATGAAAAGCAGTAGAATATTGTAAAACAGACCTATTTATTGTAAAATCACCACCTATCACGTTAGGCCACGAGCTTCCTAACGGCATAAAGTACATTCCATGATTCCTTGTATGTTTCAAAAAGAAAACGAAATGTTGCCCAAGCAATTATGCAGTAAATCCTTTTGTAATGAGTGAACAAGTGAGCTCATATTGATCTTAAACATCAGTCAAAATAATGATGATGATTTCAGTGAAGAAAATATATCAATAAAATTAACTAATTCAGAGGGCTTCATTTAACTACCACATTCATTGACTGATTTCACTTTATTTCCCATTTTCTTACATTTCAGCACTTTCAATCCAGCAAACATTAATTGTATTATCTGGAGCCTCAACTGGAGCCCCAACTCTAGAGTATAATGAAAATAATCCTTGGGATTTTGCCAAAGCTCTTTGTTATTATTTTGTCTATAAATAGCTTAACTCGCAATGGTAAAACACTGTCATCAACAGACGTTAATCATGTGTGGATGGTTTAATAGCACTTACTTTTTTCTATGGGAAATTAGGTGCCTGTTTCAGTGAATATGTTTTTATTCTTTTTCATCCTTACTAAATATAAACTTCTTTCAATCTAACAGTCACTGTGTGCTTAATTACATTTATGTAGAAAAATTATTGTTTGAACCCTCATTGTAGATCCTTTCCAAAGGTTTTCAGGCTTATATCCTTGACCCACTTAAATGAGTCATGAATAGGTAGAAGCTTACTGAAAATGTTATGATAAATATTTCAAAGTTTTACACTTCAAAACTGATAATGTATAATTAATGTGCTGTGACAAGAATTCCTTTCTTGATGTAAAACTCTCAATATTTTTAAGTTATTCAAAGAAAAGTACAATAAAAGAAGAAAATTACACTATAATTTTAATGTCACATGTGACTGTCGTATATTAAAATGTATTAATACAAAGAAGAAAATTATCTAAACACTTTTCTCCCCAAATAAATAATGTTTCATGATAATCTCTTCTCTCTGATATTTTATTTTGTTTACTTAAATTTAGAATGACATACTTGACATACATTATACAATTTCTGATCCTGCTACCTATGTAATAGTGTAACAGGAAAGAGTCAATTTTGACTCTTCCATGCTAAATCTATTTCTTTAATTTTCACTTTTTTTCTGCTTTGTTATTAATATAATCATATATAATGGCTTGCCTCAGAGAACTCCCTCCCCTCATCCTCCTGATTCATAAATTAAAGTGCCTTAATTTAGCTCACAGGGAGATAATGTGACATCTGCCCACTTATGAATGATTGTAAGAAAAAGAAACTAACATATTCCCCTGCCTGAGGTGTGACAATCTAGGAAATATCTTTAAGAATTAAATGTTGTTTTTGTTTTTGTTTTGTTATTTTTTTACTTTGCTTCTCACCTCTCCCCATCTCTAGGGCTTCCCTGGTGGCTCAGAGGTTAAAGCGTCTGCCTGCAATGCAGGAGACCTGGGTTTGATCCCTGGATTAGGAAGGTGCCCTGGAGAAAGAAATGGCAACCCTCTCCAGTATTCTTGCCTGGAGAATCCCATGGACAGAGAAGCCTGGTGGGCTACAGTCCATGGGGTTGCAAAGAGTTGGACATGACTGAGCGAGTTCACTTTCACTTTCTCCCCATCTTTGTTCCATAAAAGACCTGGAGTAAAACCCAGGGAAAATGGTTATTTTGAGACATTAGTCTGCCATTTTCTCAGTCAGCCAGATTTCTGAATGAAGTCATATTCCTTGCCTCAATATCTCATCCTTCTCGGATTCACTGGCCTCTCATGTGGAGAGTGGAGAGAGCTTGGAACTTGCTTTCACTGGTAGCAATAAGGTTAAACACAAAACTAGTGATAATATGAAGAATATTATTATTATTGTCTCCTTACAAATTTACTTTTAAATATTTGAAAGTAAAATATAGGTAGTTCGGTTCAGGGAGAAATTGGATCATAAAACATTCTTCCTTCTTTTCCAGCCTTCTCTCTTCAATGGGCTTTCCTGGTGGTTCAGATAGCAAAGAACCTGCCAGCAGTGCAGGGGACTGGGATTCAATCCCTGGGTCAGGAAGATTCCCTGGAGAAGGGAATAGCTACCGTTCCAGTACACTTTCCTAGAGAATTCCATGTACAGAGGAGCCTGGTAGGCTACAGTCCATGGGATCACATATAGTTTTATTCAACTGAGCAATTAACATTTCTGCTTTCACTTTTCTCTATTCAATAACACCAACGGGTAGCAAATTGCCATCTTAATTAGAACCCACACAACAACCACAAAAAAAGACAAAAATTGGAAAGCAGCACATATCAACTATCAACTAGGCAAGAAACAGTTTTTCCTGCAGGGGCAGAAATGTGTTCATAAAACCATTTAGGAAAGTATTACTAGACATTAATATGCATATACATAATGGAACAATTGCTTGTCTCTTTGATATAAATTCTAGAAAATCTTGAAAACATATGTACAAAGACAAGTACATATGAAAAGGGACCATTAAGGCATTGTATGTAATAGCAGAGAGTTAAGTAGGGAATGGATAAATCAGTATGGTAGATACACACTATGCAATGCTTCTATAAAATGTAATAGAACAGTGAAGAAGGTGTGCACACAGAAGCATAGAGCATAAAAATAAAGAGCTGAGTTAGAAAGGTCTGGGGAAATACATAAAATTTATTATTATTTACTCTTAAATGTTAAATACTAAACTTGATCTAAAAACATCACCACCTGATATACACAACTTCATATGAAGGGCATATTTGCAAACCATTAGAGTGATTTGATTATGATTCATTGAATCATTCCTATGAACCCTTTCATTAAGAAAAACTAGGTTAAGGGACACACTTTCACTGAACAAAACTATAATAAATGGATGATTTTTTAAAACTTAATTGAAGATACTGGAGGAGCATCAAAGCAGAAAATAATTACAGTATGTAGAACTGGGTAGCTCATAGATAGGTTTTTAACATAATCAAATGTCCGCACACCTGGGAGTACAAAAATTGAAATGTACAACCTTAAAGAGTGGAATACAGTACTGCAGATTTCAATCTGTGTTCTTAGAGGAGGAGCTGTGGTCAACAGGTTGGCTATGATCTTGCTCAGCTCCAATTTGCTCGGAAAAGTGCTAGAGAGGTTTCCTCAGTAGATCCGGGGTCAAAGATTAATACACTGATATATGCTCACCCCATGCTAGGTGGGGTCTATATAATATCCACACTGAGAAACAAGTTATAACAGTATTAAAAAAAATAGCCACTCCTCAGCATAAACCTGCAATCACTTGGGAAGGGACAGCAAATTTCTGTAGTATTGAAGAATGCTCTGAATGGTACTCAAATTAGTCCAACAAAATTTGCCACTGGGTGCAAAAGAAGTATACTAACTGAATGAATTCTAATGACTATAACCAAATGGATCTTATTTGTTTTTGTGGTTTATTTGCTAAGTCCCATCTCACTTTTTGTGGCCCCATACACTGCAGCATGCCAGGCTCCCCTGTTCTTCACTATCTCCACAAGTTTGCCCAGATTTGTGTCCATTGACTCAATGATGCTATCAAATCATCTCATCCTCTGCCACCAGTCTCCTTTTGCCTTCAGTCTTTCCTAGCATCAAAGTCTTTTCCAATGAGTCAGAAGAGACTATATATCAGACACCAAATGAAATGCCTACACTAGAATCTAACCAAAGTCCTCTTCTCCCATCTAGTGACAAATCTGGAGAATGCAGATTAAAATCCTTGAGATAGTTAAATACAGATTGGTGTACCATGGTAGATGAGAGGCTTTAAAAGTACAACTCAAAAGGATACAGTAAGAGATTTTGCAAAAAGTTTGTCTCTAAAATACATAATCAGATCACTACTCAGCAAGAGTTTTCCTAACACTGGGTATCTCGGAAATTGTTTACAACAAATCATTGAAGATACCACAGTTGGTTCAGAGAAACAAACCTGAAAGCCCAGTGTGAAATACACACTTTCTGATCACCCAATCATTGAAACGTTTTTTATTTGATTTTCTTTCTGTTTTGCTATTTCAAAAGGTCTTACTTATGCAGCTCAGCTCCAGAAAAATAAACGATCCAATCAAAAAATGGGCCAAGGAACTAAATAGGCATTTCTCCAAAGAAGACATACGGATGGCTAACAAACATGAAAAAATGCTCAACATCACTCATTATCAGAGAAATGCAAATCAAGACCACAATGAGGTACCATTTCACACCAGTCAGAATGGCTGCGATCCAAGAGTCTACACGCAATAAATGCTGGAGAGGATGTGGAGAAAAGGGAACCTTCTTATATTGTTGGTGGGAATGCAAACTAGTACAGCCATTATGGAAAACAGTGTGGAGATTCCTTAAAAAAACTGTAAATAGAACTGCCTTATGACCCACCAATCCCACTGCTGGGCATACACACCGAGGAAACCCGAATTGAAAGAGACACATGTACCCTAATGTTCATTGCAGCATTATTTATAATAGCCAGGACATGGAGACAACCCAGATGTCCATCAGCAGATGAATGAATAAGAAAGCCATGGTACATATACACAATGGAGTATTACTCAGCCCTTAAAAAGAATAAATTTGACTCAGTTCTAACAAGATGGATGAAACTGGAGCCAATTATACAGAGTGAAGCAAGCCAGAAAGAAAAACACCAATACAGTATACTGACACACATATATGGAATTTAGAAAGATAGTAATGATGACCCCATAAGTGAAACAACAAAAGAGACACAGAGGTATAGAATGAACTTTTGGCCTGAGAGAGAGGGAGAGGGTGGGATGGTTTGGGAGAATGGCACTGAAACATGTATACTATCATATAAGAAACGAAGCGCCAGTCTACTTTCAATACAGGATACAGGATGCTTGGGGCTGGTGTATGGGATGATCCGGGGAGATGGTGTGGAGTGGGAGGTGGGAGTGGGCTTTAGCATTGGGAGATCATGTACAGCCGTGGCTGATTCATGTCAATGTATGGCAAAACCAATACAATATTGTAAAGTAGAATAAAGTATTATAAAAAATAAAATAAAATTTCAAAAAAAAGTGACTTTTCTAAATTCTAAAAAAAAGAGAGAGATAATGTGCTCTGTGTAGAATACTCTAGTTGATTATTTTCAAATAAGCTAAATCTAGACTTATCTTGACAATATTTCTATTGATCTTTTTTAGTTTTTTCATGTATTCTGAATTTCTATGAAAATGACAATCTTAGTTTAGAATTTAACCTTCCAAATTGTCATTATAAGTATAGTCCTTTGATCTAATAATTCCCTATTACTGAATAATAAATGATATGCACTGATATTAATATAAAAGAATATCCATCATCAATCTTTTCCATTATTATAAAAAGCTAGAAGTTAATAATCCGTAACTATTGCAAGGGTTTCCTTGGTGCCTGTATGTTAAAGAATCTGCCTGCCAATGCAGGAGAGGAGGATTTGACCACTGCATTGGGAAGATATCCAGAAGAAGGAAATGGCAACCCACTCCAGTGTTTTTGCCTGGGAAATCCCATGGACAGAGGAGCCTGGCAGGCTACAGTCCACTGGGTGACAAAAGAGTCAGACACAAATTAGCAACTAAACAACAATAGCTGTTAAACAAATTATACTTTCTAGATAATAAAATCATAAAATTATATTTTTTATATAACATGGGAAAATGCTTTTGATATAGTAAATGAATACAAAATAGAATGGATTACTATATGAATCAATTTTACAATAAGTAAAATATGTGTATGGGAAATATATTTATGAACATAAATATGTATGGAAATATATGTAAAATACATAGCTGAGTGATATACATTTGTATAACAAGATCAAAGTAAACACACAATAACATTATTATACTGATTTTTTTCTAAGTTGTGAAATTATGAGTAGGCTTTTTTGTACTTATCTTCTAGTTTTTCAATATTGCTTCATATTAATTTTAGAATTTTTAAAAAGAAATTTAGATGCCATCTTTTGCAATCAAACTATTTTATGGGAGATAGAAATTAATGCCTGAAGCCACACAGGTAATTCATGACGTAGCCAGTATTTGAACTGATTTCTTCTGATACCAGAGTTCTGTAGGTTTTTTACAGTCCAAAACCAAGCTGTAAAGCCCAAAGTTATGATGCCTGACTTTGTGATCTTCTCCCACATCCATTTACAACTGGACTCTTTCCTGAAATAGCAACAAACATTGTTCAGTTCTGCATCTAGCAGATGCTTTTCACAGGATAGAATAAAAACCATAACTGACATTTCAAGAGCCCACCAGTCATCAGACATTGATATCCCTGAAAACTGCTGCAAACTTAAATCTAACACAGTTACCTGGATGGAAAAGCTCTCTGGAGCCCTTCCTCTGCCTTAAGATCCATATTACAATTGTTTGAGATGCTGTTAAAACAGAGTGTAAAACTAGAAAATCCATTTGCTTTTCTCAAGGTGTTATTTACACAAAATAATGTGTAATTTGGGAAAAAAGTGAAACAAGAGTATGAATAATTTAGCATATTTATCTTTGTTTAAAATTTTTAAATATTGTCACCCATTTTAACCATTTAAAAATATACTTATTTATTTATTTATTTTGGCCACACCACACAGTGTATGGAATCTCAGTTCCCTGACCAAAGATTAAACCTGTGCCCTCTGCAGTCCTAATTACTAGACCAACCAAGGAAATCCCGCATTATTAAATAGAGAAGTTAAATGATTTGACGGGGCTGGAAGGATTGGAAGAGGAAACTTGTACAAAGACTAGTTATGATTCTTCCCTCAAAGAAGAAAGTTTTTGTTTTGCTGTTTAAATGAGTATTATATTCTACCGAATCTCAATTTTGTTTTGCTGCAAAACCCTCTTAAACTAGGATTATAGATTCTAGAGCTAGAGACCCCACAAGACACCATCTGTTCTTTCTAGTTGTCAAGTTATACACTATTATAACATATTGCAGATGAAATAACAGAAGTCCACAAAGATCAAGTAAAACAGTTAATTATCAATAATAAAAAATGGAAAGAAAGAGACCAGAACCCATATCTGCTTCCTTCTTCCAATTTATCATTTATTCCATTATATGCTATTCAATATTTTAAAAATTCTACAACTTCAAAATCTAGAGAAGTAAAATATTGGTAACAGTATGAATTTGAAAGAATATATAAATGAAATCAAAAAAATTCAGAATCCACTTTTTATCTAAAACTACATTATAATTATGTAATATATAATTGTTTAAAAAGCATATTCTAGTCAAGATAGTGTAAATAGTTAACATTTAACATTGTAGAGGTGGAGATTTGTGGATCTAGGTGAGTCCAGAAAGTAATAGAGCTTATGTTCATATACTAAAGTATTCTTAAGGTTTCCAACTATATCCAGGCTTGTGGAGGGAATCTAATTGAGACATGGATAAGAAAGCAGTAGGAAACTATACTTGTATGAATATCAGAATCTAAAAAGTGATTCATTTAGTCATAAACATGATGCAAGGAACCTGGAGAAGCTAGATGAGAAAGAAAAACTAACTGTAATGACAGTTTGACCATGAATAAAAGTATTAAAAATTTTAGTAGCTGCTACAATTATCAATTCTAAATAAAAATGAGAGGGACGTATTTTCTAATGGTGGCATCATATTAACTAAAACTATATGCATGTTACCATTTATGCTTACTACAACCCATGAAGATGTGTATTTCCTCTAATATTAGTTGAGTGTATACTAAATACCACTTACATGTTAGTCATGGACTACAAAGAGGTAAACAAAATAAATGTAATAGCTATGTTTAGGAAATTTAAATGTTAAAGAGAGACATGATATTATACTGGTACTCATCAACGTGAGTAGCAACAACAACAACAAAATCAAGTACTCTGCAGGGGAGAAAAAAAAAAACAGTTTGAGAGAATATAGGAGGGAATCTAATTTTATATTTTCACATAAGAGTAGTAACCTAAAAATGGAAAAGAGACTAGCTTCTAAAGTGTGTGTGTGTGTGTGTGCATGAGTGTGCAATAGGGTGCAGAGATAACAGCATTGTATGAGGTTATCTAACTCAAGAACTTTGAACGTTGTCTCTTGGGGAATATGCTGTTTCCTACTATTCTGAGGCTAAAATGATAGGCAAAGACAAGAATATGCAAGATATTGTGGACTATATATGAATTATTTAATGTTGTTTCTATTTAATGATAGAAATTTATTAGCTATTTTTAAAGGAGATTTTTGGAGAAGGAAATGGCAACCCACTCCTGTATTCTTATACGGAGAATCCAATGGGCAGAGGAGCCTGGTGCGCTACAGTCCATGTGGTCACAAAGAGTCAGACACAATTAAAGTGACTGAAAACACAAAGGAGGGTTTGGGCTTCCCTGGTGGTACCAGTGGTAAAGAACCCACCTGCCAATGCAGGAGCCAGATATAAGGGCCCTATCCCTGGATCAGGAAATCCCCTGGAGCAAAGCATGGCAAACTACTCCAGTATTCTGGCCTGGGAAATTCCATGGACAATGAATTCTAGTGGGCTACAGTCTGGGGTCTCAGAGTCAGACATGACTGAAGTGAATTAGCACAAAGGAGAATTTGTCTAATTCATGGTAGAGCTAATTATAGTTGTGAATACACAAACATCTTAGAGAAGAATCAAATTCCTTGGTGGGTAAGCAAATCAGTAAGAAGTCTGTGAAACACACAGCCACTTCCAGTTTTACTTACAGAGAAGAGAACAGACCCAAACCTGAGACATATATTGCTATCAGCCACAGAAACGTGCTCCAGGAACCCATGACTCCCTAATAGTGTTAGAATTGCAGTGTTCTGCTCAACCTATCCTATGCCCTCGGGAGATTTTCTTTTTCTTTTTTTTTTTTTCAGGAAAAAAAGTTAATAAACAATCTACATGATTATCAATTTCAAAAAACCTTTGATTACAGCTATTAGTCACTAAAGCATATTTACAACTTCTCTCCATTCCTACTTCATATACTCCATTCTACAGTCCCTTCCTTAAGTTTCAAAATTTGTAATCACTTTTTTTTTTTCAGAAAACACTGAAAATCCTAGCACATATAACAAACAAAACAAAAATATCTTTCAAATGAGATAGGAAAGATTATTGGAAAAAGCATGGTATTTGGAGATTCCAGTACCTATCTCTTGTGATAACTGAATTTGACAGTTGAAAAAAATTAGTCATTTGCTTCCCTGAATAAAAAATACAAAAAATAACTTCTACTAACTCAGGGTATACAGCAGGAAAACTATTGACTTGCTTTACTGGATTAGAACATTATAAAATACTAAGTTTAGAGGTATAAATAGAAGAGTGGATAATTAGAGCTTGTACAGTAATTAAGAAACCACTTCTTTTTGTTTGCTTGTTTGTTTAATACTTTATTCTATTTTACAGTACTGCATTGGTCCTGCCATACACTGACATGAATCAGCCACAGGTGTACATGATCTCCCCATGCTAAAGCCCTCTCCCGCTCCCCCCCCCCCATTTCCCCTGTTCATCCCATACACCAGCCCCAAGCATCCTGTATCCTGTATTGAACATAGACTGGCGCTTCATCTCCCATATGATTGTATACATGTTTCATTGCCATTCTCCCAAATCATCCCACCCTCTCCCTCTCCCTCTGAAGCCAAAAGTCCATTCTATACCTCTGTGTTTC
>SJYC01091744.1:0-26805 GCA_006408675.1 Madoqua kirkii | reverse complement strand
GCTTGTGTTTCTTCCAGCCCAGTGTTTCTCATGATGTACTCTGCATAGAAGTTAAATAAGCTGGGTGACAATATACAGCCTTGACATCCTCCTTTTCCTATTTGGAACCAGTCTGTTGTTCCATGTCCAGTTCTAACTGTTGCTTCCTGACTTGCATATAGGTTTCTCAAGAGGCAGTTCAGGTGGTCTGATATTCCCATCTCTTTCAGAATTTTCCACAGTTTCTTGTGATCCACACAGTCAAAGGCTTTGGCACAGTCAATAAGGCAGAAATAGATGTTTTTTCTGGAACTCTCTTTATTTTTCCATGATCCAGCAGATGTTGGCAATTTGATTTATTTCCTCTGCCTTTTCTAAAACCAGCCTGAACATCAGGAAGTTCACTGTTCATGTACTACTGAAGCTTGGCTTGGAGAATTTTGAGAATTACTTTACTAGTCTGTCAGATGAGTGCAATTGTGTGGTAGTTTGAGGATTCTTTGGCATTGCCTTTCTTTGGAATTGAAATGAAAACTGACCTTTTCCATTCCTGTGGCCACTGCTGAGTTTTCCAAATGTGCTGGCATATTGAGTGTGGCACTTTCACTGCATCATCTTCCAGGATTTGAAACAGCTCAATTGGAATTTCACCACCTCCACTAGCTTTGTTCCTAGTGATGCTTTCTAAGGCCCACTTGACTTCACATTCCAGGATATCTGGCTCTAGGTGAGTGATCACACCATCGTGACTATCTTGGTCATGAAGATATTTTTTATACAGTTCTTCTGTGTATTCTTGCCACCTCTTTTTAATATCTTCTGCTTCTGTTAGGTCCATATCACTTTTGCCCTTTATTGAGCTCATCTTTGCATGAAATGTTCCTTTGGTACCTTTAATTTCTTGAAGAGATCTCTAGTCTTTCCCATTCTGTTGTTTTCCTTTATTTCTTTGTGTTAATTGCTGAAGAAGGTTTTCTTAACTCTTCTTGCTATTCTTTGGAACTCTGCATTCAGATACTTGTATCTTTCCTTTTCTCCTTTGCTTTTTGTTTCTCTTCTTTTCACAGCTGTTTGTAAGGCCTCCTCAGACAGCCATTTTGCTTTTTTTACATTTCTTTTCCATGGAGATGGTCTTGATCCCTGTCTCCTGTACAATGTCATGAATCTCAGTCCATAGTTCATCAGGCACTCTGTCTATTATACCTAGTCCCTGAAATCTATTTCTCATTTCCACTCTATAATCATAAGGAATTTTATTTAGGTCATACCTGGATGGTCTAGTGGTTTTCCCTACTTTCTTCAATTTAAGTCTGAATGCCATATTATGACCATGCAAAAAATGTCTAGAAATTCATGAGGCAAAGAAAAATAATCAACTTTTAAAAGGACAAAGGATCTATACAGACAACTGAGATACGGTGAGGTGAAAGATGACAATAAATATATTTTTAAAAATGACAATTTTGCTAGAAGTGAAAGTAATGTCGATTAATTGACAAGAAAAAACTTTTTGTCTAAAGAATCAATAAAATTTTAATATATATTTTAAAACATAAAAAATTTTATTTTTTGGCAAAATTGGATACTAGATACTCCACGGACCTTCCTGTGAAGAAAACAAATTTTGTATAAAGAAATAACTTTTACACCTTGTAGGCATCAAAGTAGTTTCTGAGAGCCCCAGCTTCCCCTGGCCCAAAATGAGCAGAAAATAATTCAGGGAGAATAATCAACATTTAAGTCAGAAACATAGCATTTACCTAAAGATAAACACATATATCAATGTTACAATCAGAATATTGAATCTCATGCCAGCTACAAAAAAGAAACACTGAGATTTTTATATGGAACCATTATTCTCAAAAAAGATTGATTTAATCCCAGATATTTTGAAAACCCATATCCACCTAAAGCAAGTTTAAATTTTCTGTGAAAGGAAGCACCCTCAAATTATGCTTTCCACAGATTTAAGTTAACCAAATATGCAGCTACAATAAAGTTCATTAAAATTTACAAGGTAAAAAAGTACCATCTATGTCAGTAGATGGGCTTCCCTTGTGACTCAACCGGTAAAGAATCTGCCTGCAATAAAGGAGACCTGGGTTCAGGCTCTGGCTTGGGAAGATTCCTTTTAATCCCAGATATTTTGAAAACCCATATCCACCTAAAGCAAGTTTAAATTTTCTGTGAAAGGAAGCACCCTCAAATTATGCTTTCCACAGATTTAAGTTAACCAAATATGCAGCTACAATAAAGTTCATTAAAATTTACAAGGTAAAAAAGTACCATCTATGTCAGTAGATGGGCTTCCCTTGTGACTCAACCGGTAAAGAATCTGCCTGCAATAAAGGAGACCTGGGTTCAGGCTCTGGCTTGGGAAGATTCCCTGATGAAGGGAAAGGTTACACACTCCAGTATTCTGGGCTGGAATATTTCATGGACTGTAGTGCATGGGGTCTGAAAGAGTCAGACATAACTGAGAAACTTTCACTTTTGCATGTTAGTAGATTAAAACAGAGTAACATTTTCACATATCCAACAAATTGAAATTGGGTTGTATATGATATAAAAACATTTAAAGTCAAAATGTTTATAATAAAAGATAAAATAATCACCAGTAAGACTAACATAATAATAGGTGTATGTGAAAATGATGAACATCTAAAAATAAATTGTTTGAGATACAACAAATCTTAGTAAATATGTTCACCATTACATCAAATACCATGGGAGACAGAATTATAAACTCCAAGAAGACACAAAAAACTTAATAACAGCAAGACTGAAGACATACAGATTAGAAAAGCACAGAGGCTTTGAGATTAAAAGGATAGAGGAAATTAATGTATGGCACAATACTAAAAGGCTACCATGATAGCTCTTAGGGGCTTGGAAAAAGCAATGGCCCGTACTAAATAGAGATACTAGCGATACGATGGGAGACAAAGGAAGAAGGGAATAAAAATTAACTCATCCAAGATGACAGAAGAATATGACAGGGAGACCACTTTTTCCTCCACAAATTCATAAAAGATCATTTGAATGCTGAGCAACTTCCACAACACAACTTCTGGACACTGGGAGAGGACACCAGACACCCAGAAAGGCAGTCCATTTCTCTTCAAATGGAGGCAGGACAAAATATAAAAGACAAAAACAGAGACAGAAGAGTTAGGGATGGAGATCTGTCCTGGGGAAGGAGTCGTGAAGAAGTTTCCACACAGTAGCAAATCCTCTCACAGATGGGTCTGTGGGGAGTTTTGGAAATCTCAGAAGGAAACATAACTGGGAGAAAAATTAAAAAATAAAAAGCCCACAGAATAATGCTTAACTGCAACTGTGGAAAAGAGAACTTTCCCACAAACATTCTAACCTAACAACCTAATGTGCAGCCTGGCCTGCTCACAGAACAAAGGATTGAGAGAATACCACAGAAGAGTTAGCAGAGCTGCTTACCAGACCCTCCCCAGAGGCAGAGAGGCAGAACTGTAAGTCGGAGCCAGAAGGCAAGGGCTGCTGCAACCTCAAAATCAGAGACTGCATCTTCCACTGAACTGAGCAGGTTCCCAGCTGCTAATCACGTCTTCCTGAGATCCTGATGGTTGACATCTGCTAGGAGGGTTGCAGCCCAAGGTAAGCTCTCCAGAGGAGTCATGCAACACACCTGAGACAGTGCTCTTGCAGTGCACCCAGGAAACCTAGTGTCTGAGACCGTGGAGATGATTAAGATACACAGCCCACCCGGGAAAGTGTGTTAGCCAAGTACCTGGTACCCTGACCTGCTCAGACCTAGGAAGGGCAAAAATCACACTCCCAACCCACAGAGACTGAGCCAGAACTGTGTCTGAGTGTCTTCTGTGGAGGTACGGGTCAGTAGTGGCCTGTTGCAGGGACAGGGGCTCTAGATACAGGAGACTTGGGTATGGTATAAGCCCTCTTGGAGGAGGTAAACACTAACCTCACCAAGAACCACCAAAACTTACATAGAACTGGGGAAACAGAATCTTGGAGGGCACAAACAAGCCTTGTGTGCGCCAGTACCCAGGAGAAAGGAGCAGTGACCCCACAAGAAACTGACCCAGACATGCCCAGGAGTGTCCAGGAGTCTCTGGCCAAGGTGTAGGTTGGTGGTGGCCTGCTGCAGGGTCAGGGGCACTTAGTGCAGCAGTGCATGCATGTGACCATTTGAAGGAGGTTGCCATTATCTTCATTACCTCCAGTATCTTCAGTTCATCCTAAAGGAAATCAGTCCTGCATATTCATTTGAAGGGCTGATACCAAGGCTGAAACTCCAATACTATGGCCACCTGATGCAAAGAACTGACTCACTGGAAAAGACCCTGATACTGGGAACGGTTGAAGGCAGGTGGAGAAGGGGATTACAGAGGATGAGAGGGTTGGATGGCATCACTGACTCAATAGACACAAGTCTGAATAAACTCTGGGAGTCGGTGATGGATAGGGAGGCCTGGTGTACTGCAGTTGATGGGGTTGCAAATGGTCAGACATGACTGAGTGACTGAATTGACCTGAACTGATCTTCATTTGATTTAGGTCATACCTGAATGGTCTAGTGTTTTATCCTACTTTTTTCAATTTAAGTCTGAATTTGGCAATAAAGAGTTTATGATCTGAGCCACAGTCAGCTCCTGGTCCTGTCTTTGTTGACAGTATATAGCTTCTCCCTCTTTGGCTGCAAAGAATATAATCAATCTGATTTCACTGTTCACCATCTGGTGATGTCAATGTGCAGAGTCTTCTCTTACGTTGTTGGAAGAGAGTGTTTGCTATGACCAGTGTGTTCTCTTAGCAAAACTCTACTAGCCTTTGCCCTACATCATTCCATACTCCAAGGCCAAATTTGCCTATTACTCCAGGTGTTTCTTGACTTCCTACTTTTGCATTCTAGTCCTCTATAATGAAAAGGACATCTTTTTTGATTGTTAGTTCTAAAAGGTCTTGCAGGTCTTCAAGGAACCATTCAACTTCAACTTCTTCAGCATTACTGGTTGGGCATAGGCTTGGATCACTGTGACATTGAATGATTTGCCTTGGAGACGAACAGAGATCATTCTGTCGTTTTTGAGATTGCATCCAAGTACTGCATTTTGGACTCTTTTGTTAACCATGATGGCTACTCTATTTCTTCTGAGAGATTCGTGCCAACAGTAGTAGATATAATGGTCATCTGAATTAAATTCATTCACTCTAGTTGATTTAAGTTAGCTGATTCTTAGAACATCAGTGTTCGATCTTGCCATCTCCTGTTTGACCACTTCCACTTCACCTTGATTCATGGTAAACTGTGGAAAATTTTGAAAGAGATGGGAAAACCAGACCAGACCGCCTGACCTGTCTCTTGACAGACCTATATACAGGTCAGGAAACAACAGTTAGCACTGGACTTGGAACAATACACCGGTTTCAAATAGGTAAAGGAGTACGTCAAGGCTGCATATTGTCACCCTGCTTATTTAACTTCTATGCAGAGTACATCGTGAGAAACTCTGGGCTGGAAGAAGCACAAACTGGAATCAAGATTGCCGGGAGAAATACCAATAAACTCAGATATGCAGATGACAACACCCTTATGGCAGAAAGTGAAGAGGAACTAAAAAGCCTCTGAATGAAAGTGAAAGAGGAGAGTGAAAAAGTTGGCTTAAAGCTCAACATTCAGAAAACTAAAATCATGGCATCTGGTCCTATCATATCATGGAAAATAGATGGAGAAACAGTGGGAGCAGTGTCAGATTTCATTTTGGGGGGCTCCAAAATCACTGCAGATGGTGACTGCAACCATGAAATTAAATGATGCTTACTCCTTGGAAGAAAAGTTATGACCTACCTAGAGAGCATATTAAAAAGGAGAGATATTACTTTGCCAACGAATGTCAAGGCTATGGTTTTTCCAGTGGCCATGTTTGGATGTAAGAATTGGACTGTGAAGAAAGCTGGGCACTGAAGAATTGATGCTTTTGAACTGTGGTGCTGGAGAAGACTCTTGAGAGTCTCCAACCAGTCCATCGTAAAGGAGATCAGTCCTGGGTGTTCACTGGAAGGACTGATGCTGCAGCTGAAATTCCAATACTTTGGCCACCTCACATGAAGAGTTGACTCATTGGAAAAGTCTCTGATGCTGGGAGGGATTGGGGGCAGGAGGAGAAGGGGATGACAGAGGATGAGATGGCTGGATGGCATCACCCACTCAATGCACATAAGTTTGGGTGAACTCCAGGAGCTGGTGATGGACAGGGAGGCTTGTCATGCTCTGACTCATGGGGTTGCAATGAGTTTGACAGGACTGAGTGACTGAACTGAACTGAGCTGATCTTCATTACCTCCACCATAGTTTGGCCTCAGATCCAACAACTGGGAGGGAACACAGCCCTGCCCTTCAACAGAAAATTGGATTAAAGATTTACTGAACATGGCCCTGCCTATCAGAACAAGACCCAATATCCTCCTCAATCAGGAAGCTTCCATAAGCCTCTTATCGTTATCCATCAGGGGGTGAACAGAATGAAAACCACAATCACAGAAAACTAATGAAACTGATCACATAAATCACAGCCTTGCCTAGCTCAATGAAACTATGAACCATGCCATGTAGGGCCACCCAAGCTGGACAGGTCATGGTGAAAAGTTCTGACTAAATGTGGTCCACAGGAAAAGGAAATGACAAACGAATTCAGTATTCTTGCCTTGAGAAATCCATGAACAGTATGAAAAGGCAGATAGTGTTGACCTTGAAAGAGGAACTCCCCAGGTTGGTAGGTGCCCATACACAACTGGAGATGAATGGAGAAAAATCTCAAGAAAGAATGAAAAGACAGAGCGAAGCAAAAACAGCATTCTGTTGTGAATGTGATGGGCGATGTAAGTAAAGTCAGATGCCATAAAGAGTAATATTGCATAGGAACCTGAAATGTTAGGTCCATGAATCAAGGCAAGTTGGAAGTGGTTGACAAGGGTGAATATTGATGTATTAAGAATCAGCGAACTAAAATAGACTGGAATGGATGAATTTAACTCAAATGATCATTATATCTACTATTGCGGACAAGAAACACAGAAGAAATGGAGTAGCCATCATAGTCAACAAAAGAGTCCAAAATGCAATACTTGGATGCAGACTCAAACAAGACAGAATGACCTCTGTTCATTTCCAAGGCAAACCATTCAGTATCACAGTAACCCAAGTCTATGTCCCAACTAGTAATGCTGAAGAAGCTGAAGTTGAACGGTTCTATGAAGACTTACAAGACCTTCTAGAACTAACACCCCCAAAAGATGTGCTCTTCATTGTAGAGGACTGGAATGTAAAAGGAGGAAGTCATGAAATACATGGAGTAACAGGCAAATTTGGTCTTCGAGTACACAACAATGCAGGTCAAAGGCTTATAGAGTTCTGCCAAGAGAACACATGGATCATAGCAAACACCCTCTTCCAACAACACAAGAGAAGACTTTACATATGAACATCACCTGATGATCAGTATCAAAATAAGATTGATTTTATTCTTTGTAAGGATGGAAAAGCTCTATGCAGTCAGCAAAAACAAGACTGGGAGTTGACTGTGGCTCAGATCATGAACTCCTTATTTCCAAATTCAGACTTAAATTGAAGAAAGTAAGGAAAACAAATAGACCATTCAGGTATGAGCTAAATCAAATCTTTTATGATTATACAGTTGAAGTGATATATAGAATCAAGGGATTAGATCTGATAGAGTGCCTGAAGAAATAAGGACGGAGGTTCATGACATTGTACAGGAGGCAGTGATCAAGACCATCCCCAACGGGGCGGGGGGGGGGGGGCGGAGAATGCAAAAAGGCAAAATGATTGTCTCAGGAGGCCTTACAAAGGGCTGATAAGAGAAAAGATGTGAAGTAAAAGGAGAAAAGGAAATATATTCCCATTTGAAAGCAGAGTTCCAAGGAATAGCAAAGAGAGATAAGAAAGCCTTCCTCAGCAATCAATGCAAAGAAATAGAGAAAATCAATAGAATGGGAAAGACTAGCAATCTCTTCAAGAAATTAGAGATACCAAGAGAACATTTCATGCAAAGATGAGCACAATAAAGGACAGAAATGGTATGGACCTAACAGGAGCAGAAAATTGCTGGGAGCCAGTGTGAGGAATCCCATCTGTGACAGGGTCATGTGGAAGGAATTCTGGCATATGCAGGGCATGGTCAAACTTCAGGGGTTCCCCACGGCATTTCCTGAGCATCCACCCCCCCCCCCAAAAAATAAGAATCTGCCGGCCTCTGCACTCTCCTTTTCCACTCTTCTGATATTCTCTGGGAAAAAGTCAACTCAGGGCTTTAGCCTTCTGCATTTGAAAGGGATGTTTCGGTTAAATCCCCTCTGATAGCTCTTTAGCTTGCCTAACAGGTTTTCTCAGACTTCTTACAGCTTGTGAACTGCTTACAGCCCCCCAATTGCGAGAGGCACAAAGGTTAAAAGCATCCTTAAGATACAGAGCCTTTTCTAAAGAGTTAAAAATCATATTGGTGACAGGTTTTCACTGTCGACTCAAGGATTGCTGCCAGACCTCCATATTCTTTATCTTTTAGGCACCTGGGAGGATGTTACTCAATGTAAACAGGATGTAGAAAAAGATATATAGTAGTTTTGATGTTAGCAACACTAGATTTTTGAGTTAATTGCTTCTCTTTTGCTGTAAACTGTACCCTGTACCCACTTTACTTGTAAATTGCTGTATCTTTGCTGTGTAAGAATGTAACAGTGTTTATTGCTTTTCTGAGAGTGACACCAGACCTTGGGAAGATCAACACAAATAAGTCTTCTGGTTGACAAACCCTTATCAGAAAAAGGCTGTAAAATGTTAATTGGCCCTTTTTGCTGGAAGAAGATGTAAATTACCTAAGACTTGTGTATACAACTAGATACGCAGAGAGAAAAGCCTGGTTTTGATAAGAGTCTGGGCTGCTAATGCTGAATAATTTTGTATTACCCATTGATCTCTATGTACAATCAAAAAGGTATGAAAGGCTTTCTGAACAATAGAGGCTGAAGCTAGTCCCTGGACTGGTTTCCCCCGTGTATCTCTCTTTCCTCTCCTCTTCACTCTAATTTCAGGCTGAATTCCCATCTGGACCAGGGGGGCTCATCAGGTCTACTTACTTGCACTGGCTTTCAAGCCCTGAGTGAAAGGGAGCCCAAGGTGGGGCACCCTTAGAGATTCAAGCAGGCACCAGTGGCCTCATGTAGATGGTGTAGATCTCTCATCCAGAGATTTTATTGGCCTTCCCCGCAAGCCAAGTTATTCAGCATTCTTTCTCCACTTAATTTTCCTACTATACTATTTCTTCCTAATCTAATCATATATTTCTATATTAATGAATAAATAAATCTTTCCTCGCCAACATGGACCTTAGTCGGCAAAGTAATGTCTCTGCTTTTCAATATACTATCTAGGTTGATCATAACTTTTCTTCCAAGGAGTAAACATCTTTTAATTTCATGGCTGCAATCACCATCTGCAGTGATTTTGGAGCCCAGAAAAATAAAGTCTGATACTGTTTCCACTGTATCCCCATGTATTTCCCATGAAGTGATGGGACCGGATGCCTTGATCTTTGTTTTCTGAATGTTGAGCTTTAAACCAACTTTTTCACTCTCCTCTTTCACCTTCATCAAGAGACCCTTTAGCTCCTCTTCACTTCCTGCCATAAGGGTGGTGTCATCTGCATAGCTGAGATTATTGATATTTCTCCTGGCAATCTTGATTCCAGTTTGTGCTTCTTCTAGCCCAGTGTTTCTCATGATGTACTCGGCATATAAGTTAAATAAGTAGGGTGACAATATACAGCCTTGACGTACTCCTTTTCCTATTTGGAACCAGCCTGTTTTTCTATGTTCAGTTCTAACTATTGTTTCCTGACCTGCATACAGATTTCTCAAGAGGCAGTTCAGGTGGTCTGGTATTCCCATCTCTTTCAGAATGTTCCACAGTTTCTTGTGATCCACATAGTCAAAGGCTTTGGCATAGTCAATGAAGCAGAGATAGATGTTTTTCTGGAACTCTCTTGCTTTTTCCATGATCCAGTGGATGTTGGCAATTTGATCTCTGGTTCCTCTGCCTTTTCTAAAACCAGCTTGAACATCAGGGAGTTCACGGTTCACGTATTGCTGAAGCCTGGCTTGGAGAATTTTGAGCATTACTTTACTAGCATGTGAGATGAGTGAAGTCGCTCAGTCGTGTCCAACTCTTCATGACTCCATGGATTGCATCCTACCAGGCGCCTCTGTTCATGGGATTTTCCAGGCAAGAATACTGGAGTGGATTGCCACTGCCTTCTCCAACCATGTGAGCAAGAGGTAGCAAATATATTGGAGACCTTTGTTAGACACACTTCAGAGGATGAGAGAGAAACCTTGTGAAGATTTATGACTCTGTCATATTTGTGCCACTTTAGGAGTATAATTGTTCAGGGGATGCTGGTGTACTCCCTCCAAGGTAAAGAATAAAATTTTGCATCTCTATTATAATACCAATGCATTCTTAGGAAAGAACTTATTATTTGCGAAATAGCTTTAAAAGTATAACCTAAAGTTTTGTAATTAACATAAATCAAGTAATGACAGGCAATTTGGGGGCATCATTCTTAGATTTTTCTCTCTTCTTGAAGGGAAAATATTGTTAACAGAAAATTGTCAAATGGGCTTCTACATAATAGCCAAGGATAGATATCATAAATCTATATATGTCTGAAAATGTTTAAATGCTATTTTTTAATATATAGCTCTGGAATATGCAGAGATCAAGGAAAATTCTGCAAAGGGACAGTTGCTATCTACTGGGAACAAAGGCAGCAATAGTGTCTTTGATTTTAGAAGTTCTACAAAGGAAAAAAAAAAAAAGAAACAGCAGTTTAATAAAAAATAAGAGCTGAAGTTTATAGAAAACTTAACACTGGTGCTTCCCTGGTGGCTCATAGGGTAAAGGATTTGCCTGCCATGCAGGAGGCCCCAGTTCGATCCCTGGGACAGGAAGATCCCCTGGAGAAGAGCATGGCAACCCACACCAGTAGTCTCGCCTTAAGAAGCCCATGGACAGAGGAATCTGGTGGGCTATAGTCCATGTGGTCACAAAGAGTCGGACACAACTGAGTGACTAACACACAGTCAAGTTTCAAGCACTGCCCTAAATACAACTTTATATTCATTATCTCCTTTAAGTCCCACAACTCCACGAGATAGTTCACTCATTAGTTCCACCCTTTTATAATGTGGCAATCAAGTTAGATGACTCCTGTGTATCCTATCCAAATTCCCACACATAAGAGGTGGCAAAGCATAGATTGGTACCAAACCATCTAATTCTTATATATACATATATATGTGAAAGTGAAAGTCGCTCAGTTGTGTCGACTCTTTGTGACCCTGCGGACTATAAAGTCCATGGAATTCTCTAGGCTGCAATTCTGGACTGGGTAACCTTTCCCGTCTGCAGGGGATCTTCCCAATCCAGGGATCGATCAAACCCAGGTCTCCAGCATTGCAGGGGGATTCTTTACCAGCTGACCACCAGGGAAGCATATATGATATATATGTATGCAGCATTACATATATGGAACATAACACTTCAATTTTCACGATTAAAACCAATAATAACTAAAACAATATTCAGGAGATATGGGCTGACAAAGTAAAAAACTATCAAAACAACAGAGTCACATATATTCTGAATGTGGCTAAATAAATACTATATTCCTTTATGTTCTGTCCCTAGCATTTTGATTGTCTTCAACATAATTAAGCCAGTGTTTTCCTGTGAACTCTGGAGGCCTTGTAAGACACTATATCAGAAAAAAAACGATTTGCTGGTGAAGTGAAAAGTCTCCTTTGAGATTTTATTCTTTGGGTAGTTGCATTCAGAGATGTAGGTACCAGTGTTGGGTCACTCTTCCAGGATTTATTTTTTCCTTGTATTAAGGACATTTCCAGTGTACCTTCTCTCACCTGTCATTCAAAACTTCCACATGCATGCATTTCTTTGAGGAAATTATTTCCCCATGTCCTATTCCATATTATTTTCATCGGGTCCAAGGCAAGTCTTTCGCTGACTGCAATCTATTTCCCCATCTCATATAACTGTGCAGGGAAAGGTTGTCTGCAGTAGAAGAGTGCAAGATGAGATCTAGATAAAGAGAGAGAGAGAGAGAGAATTTAAGTCCCTATTTCATATGGTGTGAAAGTCACTTCATTCCTAAATTTCCCTTATTACACTACTCCTTTTTTAAATTAATTAATTGATTGATTTTTTAAAAATTTTACTTTATTTTACTTTACAATACTGTATTGGTTTTGCCATACATCAACATGAATCCTCCACGGGTGTACACTTGTTCCCCATCCTAAAACCCCCTCCCACCCCCATACCATCTCTCCGGGTCATCCCAATTCACCAGCCCCAAGCAACCTGTATCCTGCATCGAACCTAGACTGGCGATTCATTTCTTACACAATATTATACATGTTTCAATGCCTTTCTCCCAAATCATCCCACCCTCTCCCTCTCCCACAGAGTCCAAAAGACTGTTCTATACATCTGTGTCTCTTTTGCTATCTCGCATACAAAGTTATCATTACCGTCTTTCTAAATTCCATATATATGTGTTAGTAAACTATTCTTTAAATTCTCTCTTTCCCTAAACTAATCCCAGTTTTGCTCACTTTTAAACAAAAGGGAAGTAAAAGAAAAAAGGGTAAACTATTTCAGTTCCAGTGACAGATTCTTATAATGTTTCTGGCCACAATAAAAATATCAGTAACTTCTCACCATTACTGTGTACCTAACATCATCTAACATCTAGGAAACATGTTATGTCCACATTAAAAATGGGAGCAAAACAAAACCCAGGGCTTTACTCTATCATAACAAAACACAATGCAGCATTAGTTACTACTGTCCGTTCCTGGATGGCATGTTCTGTGGTATTTGGATTTCCCTGAATTTCAGGCCACCTCCAATGGCATCTCTGTTGGAAACCCCCACCATCCCAAACATCAAGAGTGTAGATGAATGGAGCATGGACTGTTGCATTCTGATCTCTGGCTGAAATCAGAAGCACTTATTTTGGGTGCCATTACTGCTGGAGTGTCTTCTAATAAAATTTCCTGATTTAATCAGGTTATGCATTGAAAATTTATCAGAAAAGAATGCTAAAAACACATAAATCTCAGGCCCTCCTCATACCTTCTGGGATACAAACTTTTTGAGGTTGGACTCAAGAATTTGTTTTTGTATAAAGCTTCCAATGTGATTGTGATGTTCATGTCTAATTTAAAATATTTGCCATATTCTTTTGGTACATGTATCTCAGCAAAGCCAAAATGGATAACTTTTTTCTGGAATTAGCAAGACTCTATAATCAACTAGATATCAATAACTACATTATTTATAATTAACGAATGCCACAATGGTGCCAGTCAATACTGATGTGTCATATAAATGAACAAATGAATGAATGAATAAGTTAAATGTTATACATCATAACCAAGCTAAATAAATAACTTTGTTAATTTTGACAGCTACCAGAAAGTAAAAAAAAAAAAAAAATCTGTTACTATTGTTACACATGTTTATGAAGTATAATACTATCCCTAGAATACTGTAGCATCTTTTAAATCTCTTTTACATTGAAATGAGCTATTAGAGTCCATGCCACTTTTTAGTTTAATAAGTATTTACTGTTTTTGGATGATACATGATGGTGAAGTTGGCAGGGTACAGGACAATATAAGAACATAAAGGTGACTAGAGTAAAGCCCCAGTTCCTACAGAGCTTAAATTCATACACTTAACAGTCAGGTAACTTTATATAGAAATAAGCAGATTTGGCCAGACCTGGATGTGAATCATAAAACCAGGATGGAAGACACAGTGTTTCTTAACCGTAACCTTAGAAATGAGAACAAAATGGTGAAGACTGGGTAATGACAAAGGGAGAATCCTACATTCAACAAAATTCAGAGAATCATGCATACATGTTATTTTTAAAGCAAGTGTACCTACAGTTTATATCCCTGGATGTGAGGAATAACTAGAATACCTCATTTCTGTTCCAGAATAAAATTGACCATGGCAAAGGTTTAATCATGAAATTTGTAAGAAGAACATGCCCTTTAAGACCACAACTTCCACTTCATATAATTCATTTTTTGAAATTCACAAAAAAAGCAATACAGTAAATAGCTGCTAAGTTTGTTTGTCAACATTCATTTCCCCTTCATCTTTCTTATTTTCCTCTAGGAAAGTAAATCTCCCTCATTCTCCATTCTCAGTCTCAAACAACTTTGGATAGCACCAATAGCTACAACATTTTCATTGCTATATATAAACTAGAGCTGCTGGTGAATTTGAGGTAAGAGAAAGAGAGTGAGGGAGAGTGAGAAAAATGGGAAAGAGAAAGAGAGGGAGAAGGAGAAAATGTTCTTAGTCTAAATTCCTGTCTTTGAATCTCTCAGTTATGTGATCAATGAATTCCTTATTTATTTTTAAGAAGTTTTTATTTTTGATCTTGTTACTTGCAATAGACAAATCCTGCAATATTCCAGATGACTTAAATCAAGGCTACTCTAAAGGGATTTGACTATTAGACTAGTTTTCAGGAAGAACTCAGTGTATCAGTCACCACTTCTGGATTCCTGAAATTCCTCTACAGAAAAATCAGCAAGACAATGGATGTCTCTGAGGAGGATAATATGAATCAAGGTACTGAGATCACAAAAGTAGGGCAACGTTATCCTTCTGATTCACTTACTCTTAGGGAATCCCAGTAAAAATTACCTCTGAACAGTAGGAATTTACAAAAATTATCCCAGAAAAACCAAGATGTATAGTCATTTTACCATGAAAAAGAAGATGTTTAAATTTTAAGGCAAGTAGCTCAAGTTCAAATCCTGTCTGTCAAGGCACACTATTGAGCACTTTGGCACTTAGACCTTCATTTTCTTCAATTAAAACATGGAGATGACACTTTTTCCTTTAGATGCCTATAATGAAGATCAAATAATATACTGGTTATGAACATAATTACAAACCAAACTGTCCCTTGTTACTTTTTATTTTCTTGAGGCCTGACTGTAACAGAAAGGAAGACAAAAATAAAGAATACAGGAGGAGAGCTCACAGAGAGAGACAGTGAATCCTGAGCATGGATTTTACATTTTCGTCAAGATGTCAGCTGTAGCCTATTTTGAAGGCAACGGAGAAGCACTGGAGTGAGCATACTGGCACACTTTCTGGTTTTCCTAGTAGACACTTCCTTCAGGAAAATTGCTCACTGGAGAGCAGGTGGCTTTTCCAATTTACCATCCAGAGTGAAGGCAGCCCTCCTGTGATCCATATAAACACTTGGCTCTTCTGTTATCCATATAAATATTATACTTTCTACTTAAGGAAATACTTGTAAGAAAACCCCCCATTTTAATCATCCTTTGTTCTTCTATTTAGAGACAGATTGGTATGTGTAAGAGAAGGATTAGACTTTGGAAGCTAGATGCATTACTGGCACTTATCTTTGTACCTTTACTGGGTAGTCCTTGACACTTCATTCACTAAAATGAGTGTGTTGCAGAACTGTAATACAGCCTTAAAAAAAAATATTGTCTCCCTCTCTTGAAGAAGATCTATTTATGCTGACCTCACTCTCCATTTAAATTTATCTTCATAAATCCATATTAAAAACAGATAAATCTGAAACTTTCAAAATAACTCATATCAAGGAATGCTCTCAAATCCTTAGTTTGGCTTCTTTAGTGATTGTGAAATCTTAAAATTTCTTCTTACAAATATATATAGTTATAATATATCATATAAATATAGTATATAGATTGTGAAAAGTCATTCACCTATTTCCATCTGTTTATGCATGATTTGACACCTAACCTAAAGTTTCACACAGCTAAAAGAGATCAAAATATTGAAGTCAGAAGAGATAGACTTGAAGTGTCACTATAATAAAAGAAGTGAAGAAAGACCACAAAGAGCAGGACTACTGCCAAAAGGAACAGATATTGATAAAAGTTTCATCCAAAGGCAATGAAGCATAGCAATGTGAACATAATCATACGCGTGGTTTGGACTTGTAAAGATTTAAAGATTCAGAGAATTGGCTTTGGATCTTTTAGAGACAACATGGTATTAAAAAGAACACCAATTTAGGAATCATGAAACTGGGATTCCAGATACTAATATAGTATATAGATTGTGAAAAGTCATTCACCTATTTCCATCTGTTTATGCATGATTTGACACCTAACCTAAAGTTTCACACAGCTAAAAGAGATCAAAATATTGAAGTCAGAAGAGATAGACTTGAAGTGTCACTATAATAAAAGAAGTGAAGAAAGACCACAAAGAGCAGGACTACTGCCAAAAGGAACAGATATTGATAAAAGTTTCATCCAAAGGCAATGAAGCATAGCAATGTGAACATAATCATACGCGTGGTTTGGACTTGTAAAGATTTAAAGATTCAGAGAATTGGCTTTGGATCTTTTAGAGACAACATGGTATTAAGAAGAACACCAATTTAGGAATCATGAAACTGGGATTCCAGATACACAGGACTAATTCAGAGTTTAAGCTTAGCTACTCATTTAATGTGGCTTCACCCAGAATACACACCCATCAGAGAATTGGGCTGCATTCGAAATCTTGTCCTGACGTGGAAAAAAAAAGTCCTGGTTTGAAAAAAGACCCAGAACCTTCATCAGAGCCTAAGGGGGTCTACAAGTTTGTAATGTTTAAGAATCACTGGATTACATAATTAAATGACTTATTTCACTCCTCACATGGTAAAATCTATATTACTAATAAAAATAATATTCAAACTTTTAGCTATAGTATATGGTGAAATTCATTGATGATAAATAAACACTGTATCACAAAGAAAAAGAAGTATGCCTAGAATTCAGTCAAAACCTGTATGAAGAATGTGTGTGTGTGTTCTCTGTTGCATCTGATTCTTTGCGACTCCATAAACTGTAGCCCACCAGGCTCCTCTGCCCATGGGACTGCCCAGGCAAGAATACGGGAGTGGGTTGTCATTTCCTCCTCCAGGGGGGTCTTCCCAATCCAGGGATCAAACCTGTGTCTCCCTTACCTCCTGCATTGCCAGGCAGATTCTTTACCACTGAGTTACCTGGGAAGCCCATATAAATAATATTAAGGAGGGCAAATATGACATTTCAGACTGGCCCTTTTGTGCTGATCTATAAAGCAGTATACTTCAATAAATTTTATGTTTTCATTAATAACAGAAAAAGGACTCTTCAATAATAGGTCTGATTAAAATAAAATATGCAAATAATAGGTATCCCCTGGTAGGCACAACAGATGTTTAGTGGAATTCAGTTTTCAGTGACATTTCTTCAGGAGGCTGAAGTAAATTTGAAAATGACTAAAAGAGTTGGTTAACCAACACTGTGATCCCTGGAACTCTAGGAGTCTTTGTGGCACTGTCATTTTAAGGCATCCATTCACATGTAACTCTTAAATAGTGGTTCCTTTTAAAAGCTATTTGACTATTTGAATGAAGTCCTAAATTCAGCAATATTCATGCAAGCCATTGTCTATGACTCATTCTAAAGATAAGAAACTCCACAAAGTTATTTCTAAGAAAATACTCACTGAAAGCAAAGATCTGTAATGTTTCCTAATTTTTACATAGAACCGATGTTTAATCATTTCAGCATAGTTTTCAGATATTACATATCATTTTCACATCTTCAAAATATATTCACTTCTTTTACGTGACTTACAGAACTCCATAAATTATGAAATCGTATGCTGCCTGCAGTAGTAAGAAGAGAAAAGGGTTTGGTCATTGCTACTGTTTGGCTTTTCATGTACACAGTTGGCAACTAAAATACTACTTTTAAATAGCAGATAGTATAAGCTACATGTTTCTTAATCTAGATGAAATTTTCTTTTTGTATTCATCTATATCAGATGTTTTTTTCTGAGATATCAAAGTAAAACTTTTAGTTACAGAACATCACCCCATTATTTCAATTACATGTTAACAATTGCATTAATTATTGGTTAACTGATGGATGTTTTTAGTCCATGTGCTTCATTCAAAAAGAGAAAGGATATATCTTTTCTCCTTGAACTTTCTTTTAGGACACCTTTGTTATCACAACTTTATTCTGCCTGATGGCAATATGTGGTCTGCTTAGCCCAAGGGAAGGCTTACAAATGCCACATGTGGCCATGTGTTACAGGAATCTGAGCTTTAGAGATAAGAGCTAACTTAGGTACACTCTTTCCAGGACTTTATTGTTCATAAGGCACCCACATTTCTCACACTGTGCCAAAACGTATTATGAAACATGCTGTCCAACCAATGATCCTAGTGTAAAAATAATTTCCTGACTATGAATTGCTGCATTAGAGCTTTAAGAACTGTGAAGGTGACTTATTTCAACAGTAAAAGAGTTGTTAATGCAGGCAATGTTTTCTCTCAGAGTATTAAAGAAGGTTCTGAAAGAGAAAAAGTTAAGTGAGGAGGGAAATAAAGCATGAAAATGCTGCTTTAAGAATGGAGAATATTATCCTAGTATAGTTTTTATAAAACACTTTCCTTCACAATATTCTCTTTATGAAGAAAATAGGTGGGTCCTTTATTGGTTATAACCTGATCTATTAATGTTATTCAGGTTTCTTCAGGAAACATTCTAACCAGTTCAGTGTCATTCTCTTTTGAAAGTTCACACATAAATCTTGATATGCATTCTATGTTTGCAAATGTTCATGCTTATGTCACAGTGTAATGGAGGAATGAACGCATATTCTTTGCAGTTCTTCTAACATATCATCGCATGTCTTCCACATACTCTGTCTCTTCTCTCTCTGCTCCTTAAATCTTAAAAACTCCCCTTCTACCTTGTCTATATATAAATATGACCACCTTCAAGACTCAGCACAAATGTTATCCTTTCAAGGAAGTATTTTTTCCTCCCATTACCCATTTTGTCCCAGAATAAAATGCTACTACTTAAGTAACTTCCTATCATAACATCTGCAATTTCTTAGTATATTCATATTTACATGCTTCTCCCCAATTAGAATGTAAGCTCACTAGGTCATGTGAATTTCATTATTGTATCCCAAGGTGTATCAGAGTGCCTGATATAGAGCTAGTATTCTACAATTCTGGAATGAATAGAGATAATGTGAATGCCATAGAGTCATAACAATTGATAATCTGGCTTTCTCTATAATTGTTATATTAAACACTCCTACAAAGCTGAAAACCCTTAAAATAATCCAATTCTACACTTTAATTTTACATTAAAAATTTTTAAGCAAAATTTTTAAGCAAATTCTCGAAAACAAACAGTGATTATCTGTGATTAGAACCTACAGTCATTCACTTCCAGGTCTTTCCTGTGTATAATATTACATTTCCTTTTTACAAAAGAGTGCATTTAAATGATCTTCAAAATGGCATAGCTCTATTATTTTATTGTCTTTTTGTAGAAGCAATCTTTGTAGTACTGAAGTATAGAGTCATCATTTTTTGAGAGACCATCTAGTGTACATTGTCACTCTGCTTATTTAACTTATATGCAGAGTACATCATGAGAAATGCCGGGCTGGATGAAGCACAAGCTAGAATCAAGATTGCCGAGAGAAAGATCAATAACCTCAGATATGCAGATGACACTACTCTTATGGCAGAAAGTGAAGAAAAACTAAAGAGCCTCTTGATGAAAGTAAAAGAGAGTGAAAAAGTTAGCTTAAAGCTCAATATTCAGAAAACGAAGATCATGACATCTGGTCCCATCACTTCATGGCAAACAGATAGGGAAACTGTGTTAGACTTTATTTTGGGGGGGGCTCCAAAATCACTGCAGATGATTGCAGCCATGAAATTAGAAGACGCTTACTCCTTGGAAGAAAAGTTATGACCAATCTAGATAGCATATTAAAAAGCAGAGACATTACTTTGTCAACAAAGGTCCATCTAGTCAAGGTCATGGTTTTTCCAGTGGTCATGTATGGATGTGAGAGTTGGACTGTGAAGAAAGCTGAGTGCTGAATAATTGATGCTTTTGAACTGTGGTGCTGGAGAAAACTCTTGAGAGTCCCGTGGACTTCAAGGAGATCCAATCAGTCCATCCTAAGGGAAATCAGTCCTGGGTGTTCATTGGAAAGACTGATGTTAAAGCTGAAACTACAGTATTTTGGCCACCTGATGCTAAGAGTTGACTCACTGGAAAAGACCCTGATGCTGGAAAAGATTGAAGACAGGAGGAAAGGATGAGATGATTAGATGGCATCACTGACTCAATGGACATGAATTTGGGTAAACTCCAGGAGTTGGTGATGGACAGAGAGGCCTGGCATACTGTGGTTCATGGGGTCACAAAGAGTCAGACACGACTGAGTGACTGAACTGAACTGAACTAGTGGAAAACAACCATCTAGTATTTACAAAAATAAATGAAGAGGATGAAGCCTTGATCTTTGAATGCAGAAAGGCTCTCATCGAACCATTGTAGGACGAAAATTCTGCCTTATGGTTTGTACTCCATTAATCTTTTTTTTTTTTTTTTTCTAGCCATCTCAGTAAAGTCTCGGAAATATAATTTGGATATGTTGCTGCTGCTGTTGCTAAGCCGCTTCAGTCATGTCCAACTCTGTGCGACCCCATAGACGGCAGCCCACCAGGCTCCCCCGTCCCTGGATTCTCCAGGCAAGAACACTGGAGTGGGCTGCCATTTCCTTCTCCGATGCTTGAAAGTGAAAAGGGAAAGTGAAGTCACTCAGTCGTGTCCAACTTTTCCTGACCCCATGGACTACAGCCTACCAGGCCCCTCTGTCTATGGTATTTTCCAGGCAAGAGTACTAGAGTGGGGTGCCCTTGCCTTCTCCGTCTGAGCTACTGAACTGAATTGAATATCTTTCTTTCTTGTGTGCCTGCATGCTCAGTCATTTCAGTTGTGTCCGACTTTTGTGACCACAGGGACTGTGGTCCACCAGGCTCCTCTGTCCATGGGATTTTCCAGGCAAAGATACTAGAATGGGTTGCCATTTCCTCCTTCATTCTTTCTTACTTACTTACTTATTATTGGTCTATTTTCTACCACTGTGCTGGATAAAAGTAACTCTTCAATCTGAAATTCTCATCTTTCAGTTATAGAAATTTACTTGCATTAGACTTTGATGATTTCTTTCCCTCCAGTTCTTTCCACAACCCCTAGAATGCTAGAATGCATGCAAGAATACTGGAATGGCTTGCCATTTCCTACCCTGGGGTATCTGTCTCTTATACACATCTTGCCCTTGCCTTCTCCGTCTGAGCTACTGAACTGAATTGAATATCTTTCTTTCTTGTGTGCCTGCATGCTCAGTCATTTCAGTTGTGTCCGACTTTTGTGACCACAGGGACTGTGGTCCACCAGGCTCCTCTGTCCATGGGATTTTCCAGGCAAAGATACTAGAATGGGTTGCCATTTCCTCCTTCATTCTTTCTTACTTACTTACTTATTATTGGTCTATTTTCTACCACTGTGCTGGATAAAAGTAACTCTTCAATCTGAAATTCTCATCTTTCAGTTATAGAAATTTACTTGCATTAGACTTTGATGATTTCTTTCCCTCCAGTTCTTTCCACAACCCCTAGAATGCTAGAATGCATGCAAGAATACTGGAATGGCTTGCCATTTCCTACCCTGGGGTATCTTCCTGACTCATTAATTATAAATCTTGAATTAATCCTATCTTATAATATTTTCTCTTCTATTTTACATCTCTAGATACCCTGGATGATATTTTGATCTTATCTTTCAATTTATATATATTTTTTCAACTTTGTTTTCATATTTTTAATTTTCAATACCTTTTTATTATGTGACTAAATCTTTTATTTTTGACTACAATATCTTCTTTATGTATATTAATATGTTTGGGATCATTTAAAATTTTTATCCTACATGATTTTAATTTCATCCAAATTATAATATCCACTTATCATTGTTTCTAATTTCAAAAAATATCTGGTGATCCCAGTTGTATAATCCTACTTAAAAATTGGTTAATTAAAAATAGTCTGAAATATCTGTGCTATGGGTGGTGCTAACTGACTGAATATGCTCTTTCATTGAGGAATCCTGTGTTATTTACCATCTTTTCCAGAATAATGAAGATCCCTCAGCTGTTTCAATCACTGTCAAATTTTCTTTTTCTCTGCATGGAAGACAAACATCTGCATGACAAGACTTTTCAAATTAAGTGAGAAGAGATGGAGTGAGTTTGTCTAAAAGGAGAAACCCAATATTCACTATATAAGCTTTCACTTTGTCTTCTTATTTTTCAGTGTGGTCTAACTTCAACAGTGACTTTTATCTCCGGCCCAATTACCTTGTTTTATGATCAATTTTCTGCCAAAATGAATTCAACAACTATGTCTAGAAGTCTTACTGAAAAAAATCCACAGTAACAAGTCTCACAGTATCTGCCAAGAAGTTTGGAGGCCTAATCCTTGAGATTATAGCAATGTGTTTCACAAAGTTTGCATAATTATAACTATGCATTTCTCACAGTATTTCAAAAGAAAATGAAGAAAATGCAATTTCTTCTAAAACATGTATGTAAATTTTTCATTGAAACTTTAATTCACCTGTTTTAATCCATCTGTTATATCTGAACAGTTTTATACATATCTATGTCTCCACATAATAGCAGGAAAAAAAACATATTACAAGGTAAAAGCTTGAGTTACAGTAAGAACACCAAACCTATAACATACAGTGTTATTCTCTTTAAAATGAAATCATGAGGCACTAGCTGTTAGCTCCAATATCACAAAACAGAAGATCATATATTCATAACCCTGCAGTGTGAAATGCTGCAAAACATGGAAAAGGGCTGGCAGCGTATAAGTTACACAGGTTTTGAATATTTTCATTCAGTGCAGATAGGAACTTCCTGTGAAGCTCATTTGTCAAATATTTTGGTCAACATTGTTGCTTTGAAGTTATACATGTATATCTTGAAATAATGCAGTAGTGGAGAACTCTATGGACTGTATTTCCACAGAGTGGCAAAAAGTTGGATACGACTGAACGACTTTCACTCTCAGGACTTTTAAACACAAGAAAGCACATATCAAACTGGATTTTAACTATGTGATCTTTAAAACTCTAGTCAGTTCAGCAAAACACAAGTAATATCAGCGAAAGCATGAATCTATTTTTCTTATGCAGAAATTATGCATTTTTTTCATTTTCAATTGATTGCTCTGATTTTATGAAGACTGCATACCTAGGTTAAACAAACTCTATACTAAAAGTTGCTGATATTTAAAATTGTTTTTTGTTTGTTTCTTTGTTTTTACGTATTACATGTCAAGTTTGGGCTTCCCTGGTAACTTGGCTGGTAGAGTTGAACTGCGATGCAGGAAACCTGGTTTGATTCCTGGGTCAGGAAGATCCCCTGGAAAAGTGATAGGCTACTCACTCCAGTGTTCATATATTCAGTAATACAATGTTCAGTATATATATATACTGAATATATGTATCCAGTATTCAAAATACCATCCAGGGACTCAGACAGTAAAGAATCTGCCTGCAATGTGGGAAAACTGGGTTTGAAACCTGGACTGGGAAGATCCCTTAGAGGAGAGCGTGGCAACCCACTCCAGTATCCTTGCCTGGAGAATCCCCATGGATGGAGTCTGGTGGGGTACAGTCTGTGGGGTCAAAGAGAGTCAGACAGACATGACTAAGCACAGCATAGCTTGTCAAGTTTACTAAAGTGAAAGTGAAGTAGCTCAGTCATGTCCAACTCTTTGCGACCCTGTAGACTGTAGCCTACCAGATTCCTTCCTACATGGGATTCTCCAGGCAAGAATACCGGAGTGGGTTGCAATTTCTTTCTCCAAGCAACATTCCAAATAACAAAGCTAAATTACCAATTTAGATTTTGTGGTGGAATCTATACAAGTATGCTGCTGCTACTACTGCTAAGTCGCTTCAGTCGTGTCCAACTCTGAGCAACCCCATAGATGGCAGCCCACCAGGCTCCCCCGTCCCTGGGATTCTCCAGGCAAGAACACTGGAATGGGTTGCCATTTCCTTCTCCAATGCATGAAAGTGAAAAGTGAAAGTGAAGTCACTCAGTTGTGTCCGACTCTTCGTGACCCCATGGACTGCACCCTACCAGGCTCCTCCATCCATGGTATTTTCCAGGCAAGAGTAATGGAGTGGGTTGCCATTGCCTTCTCCGCTATACAAATATAGACTACTACTTATCAAATATTTTAAAAAGAAAATGATTTATCTTGTCTAATTGCAATGGCTAATACTCAAGTGACGATGTTGAAACATCGTGGAGAAAGAACGTAGTTTTTCCTTATTTCCAGTATTAGTAGAAATACCCAATGCCTCTAGTGTGTTTCCCTAATATTTATTCCTCCATCCATGGTATTTTCCAGGCAAGAGTAATGGAGTGGGTTGCCATTGCCTTCTCCGCTATACAAATATAGACTACTACTTATCAAATATTTTAAAAAGAAAATGATTTATCTTGTCTAATTGCAATGGCTAATACTCAAGTGACGATGTTGAAACATCGTGGAGAAAGAACGTAGTTTTTCCTTATTTCCAGTATTAGTAGAAATACCCAATGCCTCTAGTGTGTTTCCCTAATATTTAAAATACCAGCTTTGGGAAATTTATTATTACTCAATTCCTTTTTAGTTAAGCATTTTTACTAGAAATAGGTGTTGAATTCTGTCAATGACTTCTTGGCATTTATGCAATTTTATTTTAGTTCTACTCCATCATTATTCCTGTCTCTTATACACATCTCAAACATCTGCATGACAAGACTTTTCAAATTAAGTGAGAAGAGATGGAGTGAGTTTGTCTAAAAGGAGAAACCCAATATTCACTATATAAGCTTTCACTTTGTCTTCTTATTTTTCAGTGTGGTCTAACTTCAACAGTGACTTTTATCTCCGGCCCAATTACCTTGTTTTATGATCAATTTTCTGCCAAAATGAATTCAACAACTATGTCTAGAAGTCTTACTGAAAAAAATCCACAGTAACAAGTCTCACGGTATCTGCCAAGAAGTTTGGAGGCCTAATCCTTGAGATTATAGCAATGTGTTTCACAAAGTTTGCATAATTATAACTATGCATTTCTCACAGTATTTCAAAAGAAAATGAAGAAAATGCAATTTCTTCTAAAACATGTATGTAAATTTTTCATTGAAACTTTAATTCACCTGTTTTAATCCATCTGTTATATCTGAACAGTTTTATACATATCTATGTCTCCACATAATAGCAGGAAAAAAAACATATTACAAGGTAAAAGCTTGAGTTACAGTAAGAACACCAAACCTATAACATACAGTGTTATTCTCTTTAAAATGAAATCATGAGGCACTAGCTGTTAGCTCCAATATCACAAAACAGAAGATCATATATTCATAACCCTGCAGTGTGAAATGCTGCAAAACATGGAAAAGGGCTGGCAGCGTATAAGTTACACAGGTTTTGAATATTTTCATTCAGTGCAGATAGGAACTTCCTGTGAAGCTCATTTGTCAAATATTTTGGTCAACATTGTTGCTTTGAAGTTATACATTTATATCTTGAAATAATGCAGTAGTGGAGAACTCTATGGACTGTATATTCCACAGAGTGGCAAAAAGTTGGATACGACTGAACGACTTTCACTCTCAGGACTTTTAAACACAAGAAAGCACATATCAAACTGGATTTTAACTATGTGATCTTTAAAACTCTAGTCAGTTCAGCAAAACACAAGTAATATCAGCGAAAGCATGAATCTATTTTTCTTATGCAGAAATTATGCATTTTTTTCATTTTCAATTGATTGCTCTGATTTTATGAAGACTGCATACCTAGGTTAAACAAACTCTATACTAAAAGTTGCTGATATTTAAAATTGTTTTTTGTTTGTTTCTTTGTTTTTACGTATTACATGTCAAGTTTGGGCTTCCCTGGTAACTTGGCTGGTAGAGTTGAACTGCGATGCAGGAAACCTGGTTTGATTCCTGGGTCAGGAAGATCCCCTGGAAAAGTGATAGGCTACTCACTCCAGTGTTCATATATTCAGTAATACAATGTTCAGTATATATATATACTGAATATATGTATCCAGTATTCAAAATACCATCCAGGGACTCAGACAGTAAAGAATCTGCCTGCAATGTGGGAAAACTGGGTTTGAAACCTGGACTGGGAAGATCCCTTAGAGGAGAGCGTGGCAACCCACTCCAGTATCCTTGCCTGGAGAATCCCCATGGATGGAGTCTGGTGGGGTACAGTCTGTGGGGTCAAAGAGAGTCAGACAGACATGACTAAGCACAGCATAGCTTGTCAAGTTTACTAAAGTGAAAGTGAAGTAGCTCAGTCATGTCCAACTCTTTGCGACCCTGTAGACTGTAGCCTACCAGATTCCTTCCTACATGGGATTCTCCAGGCAAGAATACCGGAGTGGGTTGCAATTTCTTTCTCCAAGCAACATTCCAAATAACAAAGCTAAATTACCAATTTAGATTTTGTGGTGGAATCTATACAAGTATGCTGCTGCTACTACTGCTAAGTCGCTTCAGTCGTGTCCAACTCTGAGCAACCCCATAGATGGCAGCCCACCAGGCTCCCCCGTCCCTGGGATTCTCCAGGCAAGAACACTGGAATGGGTTGCCATTTCCTTCTCCAATGCATGAAAGTGAAAAGTGAAAGTGAAGTCACTCAGTTGTGTCCGACTCTTCGTGACCCCATGGACTGCACCCTACCAGGC
>SJYC01091740.1:0-22664 GCA_006408675.1 Madoqua kirkii | reverse complement strand
GCCACACCTCTCCAAGATGAAACTACAACAACATATTATAACCCATAATGAAAACATCTAATTCTTCATTGAAAGGACTGTTGCTGAAGATGAAACTCCAATACTTTGGCCACCTCATGCGAAGAGTTGACTCATTGGAAAAGACCCTGATGCTGGGGAGAGATTGGGGGTAGGAGGAGAAGGGGATGCCAGAGGATGAGATGACTGGATGGCATCACCAATTCGATGGGCATGAGTTTGGATAAACTCTGGGAGTTGGTGATGAACACGGATGCCTGGCGTGCTGTGTTTTTTTTTCAGAGTCGGATACGACTGAGCGACTGAACTGAACTGAGCTGAATTCTATAAAAACAGACAATGGCCTTCCTATATTTCTAAGCAGTTCAAACAATTTTTACATTGTTTCTCTATTAAACAGATTACAAACATTTCTTATAGTCCATGAACATAAAACATAATTAAACAAACGCATTACACACTGAAGCTACAAATAAAAAATTAAATGAGGAAATACACACGAACACTTTTATCTTCCTTATCCAGAGTAAACTTTACTAGATTCTAATGTAATATATTCTTTAAGCCTATAACTACTGTTAATATAGCTTTATTTCTGTTTCTAGTCTGTAAGATTCTTAAAACAAAATAACGTCAACTTCAGTGCCTGTTTCACAATACAAAACAAAAACAACATTAAAAAGACACCATTTGCCAAATAAGTTATTTGTTCCTAAGAGTATCAAAAGTGCAAAATATTCACCTTCTTTTCAGGTCTGTCTTGAAAGTACAATCATCTTCCTTAGCACACTGAACAGAGAGATTCAACAGCCATTAGACTGCATTTCTTCTCCAGGGACAAGGTCAGGCATTTGGATGTGAACAACGTTTCATTTGTCAACTTGTTCTGCATCAGCTTTTCGGTAATTTCACTTTGGAAAAAATGTTTGACTGTTTGCTCCTATTCCTTTGCCCCAATAACAAAAACCACTTAAAGCACAGTCAGATCCCATTTCTTTTTGTGTCAAGCAAAATGTATATACTGAATGAGGAAGAAATCAATCTATTAACTCAAAACCACAACCAAATATATATTGATCCCCAAACAGTCCCCAGACAGATCTCTAGATGACTTTTTTTGGACTAAATATTTCCTAGAAATGTTTTTATCATTATCGCTTTCCTTTCTTTCTATAACTATTGTTAATATAGCTTTATTTATTTAAAATTTTTAAAACTTACCACAAGGAGATATTTTGACCAAAAAAAAAAAAAAACCACACACACAATTTGACACATTGAAGGACACCTCTCTTCCTTTGCCCATTTGGTATTAAGATGGGTTAACTAATCAATGGAAATCTAAGGAACTAAGCTTACAGGGAAAGGGGTACGCTTCTATTTCTCTAGATGGATCCAACAAATTCAAATGGCTTCCTCTTCAGAACATTCAACCTAAGAGGCCCCCAGCATTCAAACTAGAGATGAAACAACAAAAACCCCAAGAGAAAGAAATTCCAGTACAAGCCATGGCAGCTTTAAAAGTTTCCAAAAAGTGCCACACTTGACGTCATCGACCTCATGACCTCCCAACTTGGGGGCAGATAAAAACCCTTAGTAATCAAGCTGAAAATCTGATTTATCAACAGGGAATGCTTCAGAATCCTGAAAATATGTTTGTCACTATGCTTGCTTTGCTTGCTTTTGCTTCCCTCGCTCAGGTTGACTTGATTGATCACACTATTCGGCTTATATGCACCTCCCAACTTGGGGGCAGATAAAAACCCTTAGTAATCAAGCTGAAAATCTGATTTATCAACAGGGAATGCTTCAGAATCCTGAAAATATGTTTGTCACTATGCTTGCTTTGCTTGCTTTTGCTTCCCTCGCTCAGGTTGACTTGATTGATCACACTTATTCGGCTTATATGCCTAACCCCTCCCTTTTATTCTTGGTTATAGAATGGACAGATATAGGACCAATCGTATCCGCTAATGACTCAACACATATGCCCCCTCCTTGGAGCTTGGAGGGGCCTCCTCATCCTGAAGAAGAAGGAAGACTAATTAACAGTTCTCTAGGCTATGAAATTCTTCTTTTATGCATGGGCCAATAAAATTATGTATTAATGTTATTCGACAAACATGGGCTTTCATCCTGCCTCCAAAAAAGGAACTTCCACACATTGCTTGGACTGTTTACTGTCTTGTCCTTTTATAAAAACCATTTCAATACTACCAAAACTCTAGGAAAAGGACAAAAGTTAAAATGTAAGGGGTTTACTTATAAAGACTTTAAATATACTCCTATTTATTGAGATAAATGTCAAGCTAAATCAGGGAAATTAATGTTTATGGCCAATTACACCATTGTTGATTGGGCACCTCATGATATGTGGGTATCTAACTGCTCAGATGATATTAACAGCACTATGTGTGACTATACTACTCAAATAACATGAAAGGTTACTAACACTACAATGGAGCACTACCATGACAAAGGACTTCTTAGATGGCTTGACCATGGAATCGCCGGCACCTCATCTTCAAATTGTCCTCAGTAAGCAGATTGGGCCTAAACAATGAGACATATAGAAACTTGCTGTGAACACCAAAGAACTTGAGACTTAGACTGGACATTTCACAGGGACCAATCATAGTCATAGTAATTATTTATTTTGCCATAATTAATCATATTTCATACAAGGCTGTGTTCCACTCCCTTTTTATGTAGCTATAAGAAATTTACATTTAATAAGACTTTATGTTCTGTAATGTGTATAAATTGTTAATTATATACTTGTCTTAACTTTTCTGTTTCCTTAAGAAATGAATCCCTTTTGATTTTTCGATATCAAGATAGTCTGTGGTTACCAAGAAATCTCTGGCAGCCCTGGAAAGCCTGGGGAAGATCCCATGGCTGGACTTGCTCCCCAGCTACTTTTAAATTGTTCCGGTGATCTAAATGATTTATTAGATGGCTTATTTTTGGCATTTTGGAATTAATAGCTATTTGCACCACTGCTGCTATCACCGGCATTACTTTACAAACCTCAATTCAAGCACATAATTTTATCCAAAATTGGACTAAAGATGCTCATACTATGTAGGCCACTCAGGCTCAGATAGATGAGTATATTCAAGAAGAAATACAGAAATTAAAAACAGCCACCAAAGGGTCAGAAATCAATTAACAGGTGTATAAAAACAGGTAATGCTAAAATGTGATTGGAATTCTACTCAATTTTGTGTTGCTCCTGTTCAATTCAATAACAGTGCCTACAACTGGGAACAAATCAAATTTCATTTACAAAACATACATGATAATGCCTCTCTGAATGTCAAATTATTAAAAAATAGAAATCTTTGAGACCTTTTCTAAAAATCTGCCTTCTTCCACTAATTTGAAAACTTTAGCTGAACAACTAGCTGATCAGTTAACTGGGCTAGACTCACGCAGATGGTTTCAAAGCATTACTCACAACATCACGTCTGGAACTGTAATTTTGGTGATTGTCTTAACAATTATATTTGTGGTCTACCATTGCCTTCATGCAAAAATTGTTAAAACTAAACAAACTCTAATGGTCAGAACCCTTTTTACAAATACTATAAATAAATAAGGGGGAATTATCAGGGAATGTTTAACAGGAGGATTCCTATGTGCTGTTTCTCATAAATCCTCTGTTCCTTATCGTTTTCTGTTGTCAGAAACTAGTGGAACCACAAGCTGCTCCCAGGACTGAGGTCATTATGTGAGACAGGCTTGAATCTCCTTCAGTAAACATTCTCTTTATGACAAAACTGCTTTAGTCTCAATCCCCTTTCTTGAGATATGGATAGTCTCCTGACCTTGTGACCATGATTAATCCCTTGTTCCCTTTGTAATGGTTGCTATACATTTGGTTTTCTGATCTTTATCATTGTCGAAAAAAATTTCTGGTACAACAGCTTATATATACTCACAGAAAGATCAGTAAAGCACCTTTGCTTCATCAGAGCTTGGGTCCCCGTGCCTGTCTGTCTGTCTGTCTTTCTTCCCCCCTCTCTCTCTCCCTCCCTCCAGCTCTCTCTCTTTTACTTTCTTATCGTCGACTCTGGACCACCAGGTCCTGGTCCATTAAAGGACCCCAACACTGAGCGACTGAACTGAACTGAACTTTAGCCAAATTATAAGCAAATTCAAGTCACTTGTAGAACTCATATCAAGGTGTGACTATCAGTGCATAAAGCATTTAGGGATAGGATTTTTATAGCTGTCATAATTTATGCTGCTGCTGCTAAGTCGCTTCAGGCATGTCTGACTCTTTGCATCCCCATAGTCTGTAGCCTGCCAGGCTCCTCTGCCCATGGAATTCTCCAGGCCTAAATACTGAAGTAGGTTGCCATGGCCTCCTCCAGGGGATCTTCATTCCAGGAATCAAACTTGCATCTCCTGGGTTGGCAGGCAGGTTCTTGACCACTAGCATACCATAATTTATGATTAGGTATTAACATGACCAAACCATAAACCAGCAAAGAAAAAAAGATAAATTTTCAGAGTCAAAGTGTCTGTGGGCTGTGGGTGGAACTTATCAACTCCATGCCATTGTCCATTTGACCTGAAACTCTTGAGTGAAGAATTGTCTGATTGTTAAGCATTTATAAGACACCTCACACTTGAAATACACAAGAGGAAACAGTTTGACTAACTGCTGTGATGTTGCTTTGCTATGTGCTAGCTTGGTCTGGAATAGAAAATGATTTGTGAAAGTGCACAAACTCTACAAGGGATTGTGTATGGCTAAAGGGAGAGACAAGAGAGAGGGGACAAGTGACCAAGCAAGAAGTTTAAATTGTTATATACATATATGTGTATATGTGTGTGTGTGTGTGTGTGTGTGTGTGTGTGTGTGTGTGTGTATACATGAGAGATAACTTTCTCCTCCATCTCCTCAGGAAAATGAGCAAAATCCACATTAGTCACTATTGTTTTGGCAATCTGATATGGGATGGGCAAAAAGAAATATGACAAAGTACTGAATTAATATCCTGGATTAGCAGAGGGTCAATTTAATCTGCCAGTCATATCATATTAATTTTTTTTAATAATTTGTATATAAACTTCAAATACTGGAAGATAAATTTTACTTCCAAGAAATTTTGAATTCTTCCTCTTGTTAGCTTGTTGCTTTGGAAATAACATAGTATCTAACACTTACGTAGTACTGAGGACATGCTAGGTACCATTTGAGTATATTATATGAATTAGCTCATTTAATTTTATGAGGTTGGAAATAATATTTTCTCATTTTACAGAGTAAGAAACTGATGCTCTCAACACCAAAGGTTACTTAACAAGTTAGGGTAAGGAGCAGGCTAAGGACCCAGGCAACTAGGCACAGAGTCCATCCACTCAACAGCTGTGTCATAGTGAGCCCCACAGTGGGTTATCAAATGCTAAATGAATGAGAGGAATAGATTCTTGATGCTTTATAGATATTTATAATGAGTATATTCAAGGTTTATTTTTGAGTTTTCAGATAAAATTATATAGAAAATTTAGGACTTCTTTGCTAACCATTTTTACATCAGAGATGGAATATAAAGATCTATGAACCAGAATCAGTGTCTTCAAGCTTCTCTTTTGTGTTGGAGTTTTGAATTTCACCTCAGCAAATTGACCACATTCGTCTCAACTTGTCACAAATAAAAGGACATAATAGGCAATGAAGATAGAGTCATCATTTAATGTTCAAAGAAATTAAAGAACTGGAACAAATCCAAGGATTCAGGAATATTGTTAGTACCAGGCTGTACATCAGCAATAATGTGGCTGTATGATGTATGGGGAAAACAATGGTGGTAAAATTCTGAGGTATAGGTGATGGATATAAATTATCGCCTTCTTTTTCCAGTTGTCATATACTGAAATATTTCTGAGAAATAAAGGATCAGAGTGCATTCAATAGACAAAAGAAAAAAAGTCAATTTAAGAATGGAATGATTCAAACAGAAAAGAAGTCAAAACAACTGGCAGGAAACAAGATTTGGTCTAAATCTTCAGGACCAAAATTAATTTAAAATAATATAGCTCAGCTAAAAACTAAGTCCTGTTATTTTCCCTAATTTAATTACCCAGCAAGTAAAAAGCAATAGAAAAATAAATAAATAAATAAAATATATTGGGCTTCCCTGGTGGCTCAGTGCTAAAAACTCCAGCTGCCAATGCAAGAGATACAGGTTTGATTGCTGATCCAGGAAGATCTCACATGCTGTGGAGCAAATTAAGCCCCTGCACCCCAGCTATGAGTCTGTACTCTAGAACCCATGAACCACAACTACTGAGACCACCTGCTGCAAACACTGAAGCCTGCATGGGCTAGAGTCTGTGCTCCACAAGAAGAGAAGCCACGGCGATGAGAAGCTCGTGTAGCACAGCTAGAGAGTAGCCTCCACCCCCACAACTAGAGAAAACCCGCACAGCAAGGAAGACCCAACAGCCAAAATAAATAAATATGAATATAAAATTATTTTAAAAAAATCTTACTTGAGCCTGCTTTGATATGTCTAGAGGTAAAAACACAGTTTACTGACAAGAAGAAAAAAATCAAGTTTTAAAATCATGGAATTATATAAACATGAAAATAAGAAAAAAATCAAATAAACTGCGGAACTTATTGAACCCTACTTTCTAGATTTATAGATCTGTCTTCTATCCTAATATCTTTCCAGATTTCTACACTCACTCATTGTTAATTTGCAGTTCTAAATTTTATGGAAAACATGTTTTGAAAATTGCTATGATAGTTTGGCTTAGCATTAAGAAAATAAAAATTATCCACACTACTCTCATTAGTGATTCATTCCTAAATGGATAATTTTCATTTTCTTGATGCAAAGCCAAACTACAGTAACAGTTTTCAGAGCATGTTTTCCATATAACTAAGAGCTGCAAATTCAGAGAAGCAGCTGTTTCTAAAGAATTAAAAACAGATCCAAATAAAGTGGTAATTAGTAGAAAATATGATTAATTATTAATGTCAAGATATTTTTATTTCAACTCACTGCTATTGAGTAATAGCAGTAAAGTATTGTTAAGCATTGACATTTAATATGATATGCAACATGGAATGGGCAAGGGTAGAGGCTGGAAATAATGGCATCTGGAACTTTTAAATCAAAAGTTCTGTATAATCGAAAACTAGATGAGGCAGCATAGGATAATGCTATTAGCATAGACTCTGGGTATTGATGTCTTGGTATAAATTCTGGGTCTTTCATATTTTAGTGGTGCTAACTCTTTCTGCTTATCAGTTCTGTCATCAGCAAAGTCAGAACAATTATATGACATATCTCATTTTCATTTATGAGGATTAAATTAGATCACATTTATATAGAATTTAGAATCATACCTATACCTAGTGGTCATAATATCTACTGAGTGCCTTCCATTCAGTTTAGTTGTTGAGTCATGTCCGACTCTTGCCACCCCATAGACTGTAGCATGCCAGGCCACCCTGTCCATCGCCAACTCCTGGAGTTTACTCAAACTCATGGCCATTGAGTCAGTGATGCCATCCAACCCTCTAATCCTCTGTCATTTCCTTCTCCTCCTGTCTTCAGTCTTTCCCAGCATCAAAGTCTTTCCAATGAGCCAGCTATTTGCATCAGGTGGCAAAAGTATTAGAGTTTCAGCATCAGTCCTTCCAATGAATATTCAGGATTGATTTTCTTTAGGATGGACTGGATGGATCTCCTTGCACTGCAAATAACTCTCAAGAGTCTTCTCCAACACCACAATTCAAAAGCATCAATTCTTTGGTGCTAAGCTTTCTTTATAGCCCAACTCTCACATCCATAAATGACTACTGGAAGAAACATAGCCTTGACTAGACAGACCTTTGTTGGCAAAGTAATGTCTCTGCTTTTTAATATTCTGTCTAAGTTGGTCATAACTTTTCTTCCAAGGAGTAAGCTATTTTAATTTCATGGCTGCAGTCACCATCGGCAGTGATTTTGGAGCCCCCAGAAGTAAAGTATGCCACTGTACCCACTGTTTCTCCATCTGTTTGCTATGAGCGGATGGGACCAGATGCCATCATCTTGGTTTTTTGAATGTTGAGCCAACTTTTTCATTCTCCTCTTTCACTTTAATCAAGACTCTCTTTAGTTCTTCTTCATTGTCTGCCATAAGGGTGGTGTCATCTGTATATCTGAGGTTATTGATATTTCTCCCAGCAATCTTGATTCCAGCTTGTGCTTCATCCAGTCCAGCATTTCTCATGATGTACTTTGCATATAAGGTAAATAAGCAGGGTGATTATATACTACCTTGACGTACCTCCTTTTCCTGTTTGGAACAAGTATGCTGTTGCATGTCCAGTTCTAACTGTTGCTTCCTGACCTGCAAATAGGTTTCTTAAGAGGTAAGTCAGGTGGTCTGGTATTCCCATCTCTTGAAGAATTTTCCACAGTTTTGTGATCCACACAGTCAAAGGCTTTGGCATAGTCCATAAAGCAGAAATAGACATTTTCCTGGATCTCTCGCTTTTTTGATGATCCAGTGGATGTTGGCAATTTGATCTCTGGTTCCTCTGCCTTTTCTAAATCCAGCTTGAATATCTGGAAATTCATAGTTCACATATTGTGGAAGCCTGGCTTGGAGAATTTTGAGCATTACTTTACTAGCATGTGAGATAAGTGCAATTGTGCAGTAGTTGAGCATTCTTTGGCATTACCTTTCTTTGGGATTGGAATGAAAACTGACCTTTTCCAGTCCTGTGGCCACTGCTGAGTTTTCCAAATTTGCTGGTGTATTGAGTGCACCACTTTCACAACATCATCTTTTAGGATTGAAATAACTCAACTGGAATTCTATCACCTCCACTAGCTTTGTTCGTAGTGATGCTTACAGCTATTTGCATCAGGTGGCAAAAGTATTAGAGTTTCAGCATCAGTCCTTCCAATGAATATTCAGGATTGATTTTCTTTAGGATGGACTGGATGGATCTCCTTGCACTGCAAATAACTCTCAAGAGTCTTCTCCAACACCACAATTCAAAAGCATCAATTCTTTGGTGCTAAGCTTTCTTTATAGCCCAACTCTCACATCCATAAATGACTACTGGAAGAAACATAGCCTTGACTAGACAGACCTTTGTTGGCAAAGTAATGTCTCTGCTTTTTAATATTCTGTCTAAGTTGGTCATAACTTTTCTTCCAAGGAGTAAGCTATTTTAATTTCATGGCTGCAGTCACCATCGGCAGTGATTTTGGAGCCCCCAGAAGTAAAGTATGCCACTGTACCCACTGTTTCTCCATCTGTTTGCTATGAGCGGATGGGACCAGATGCCATCATCTTGGTTTTTTGAATGTTGAGCCAACTTTTTCATTCTCCTCTTTCACTTTAATCAAGACTCTCTTTAGTTCTTCTTCATTGTCTGCCATAAGGGTGGTGTCATCTGTATATCTGAGGTTATTGATATTTCTCCCAGCAATCTTGATTCCAGCTTGTGCTTCATCCAGTCCAGCATTTCTCATGATGTACTTTGCATATAAGGTAAATAAGCAGGGTGATTATATACTACCTTGACGTACCTCCTTTTCCTGTTTGGAACAAGTATGCTGTTGCATGTCCAGTTCTAACTGTTGCTTCCTGACCTGCAAATAGGTTTCTTAAGAGGTAAGTCAGGTGGTCTGGTATTCCCATCTCTTGAAGAATTTTCCACAGTTTTGTGATCCACACAGTCAAAGGCTTTGGCATAGTCCATAAAGCAGAAATAGACATTTTCCTGGAACTCTCGCTTTTTTGATGATCCAGTGGATGTTGGCAATTTGATCTCTGGTTCCTCTGCCTTTTCTAAATCCAGCTTGAATATCTGGAAATTCATAGTTCACATATTGTGGAAGCCTGGCTTGGAGAATTTTGAGCATTACTTTACTAGCATGTGAGATAAGTGCAATTGTGCAGTAGTTGAGCATTCTTTGGCATTACCTTTCTTTGGGATTGGAATGAAAACTGACCTTTTCCAGTCCTGTGGCCACTGCTGAGTTTTCCAAATTTGCTGGTGTATTGAGTGCACCACTTTCACAACATCATCTTTTAGGATTGAAATAACTCAACTGGAATTCTATCACCTCCACTAGCTTTGTTCGTAGTGATGCTTCCTGAGGTCCCCTTGACTTCACATTCCAGGATGTCTGGATCTAGGTGAGTAATCACATCATTGTGATTATCTGGACCATGAAGATCTTTTTTGCACAGTTCTTCTGTGTATTCTTGCCACCTCTTCTTACTATCTTCTGTTTCTGTTAGGGCCATTTCTGTCTATTATTGAGCCCATCTTTCCATGAAATGCTACCTTGGAATCTCTAGTTTTCTTGAAGAGATCTCTGGTCTTTCCCATTCTATTGTTTTCCTCTATTTTTCTGCACTGATCACTGAGGAAGGCTTTCTTATCTCTCCTTGCTGTTCTTTGGAAATCTGCACTCATATGGGTATATCTTTCCTTTTCTCCTTTGCTTTTCACTTCTTTTCTTTTCATAGCTATTTGTAAGGCCTCTTCTGACAGCCATTTTGCTTTTTAAATTTTCTTTTTCTTGGGGATATTCTTGCTCCCTGTCTCCTGTTCAATGTCACGAACGTCCGTCCATAGTTCATCAGGCACCCTATCAGATCTATGCCCTTAAATCTATTTCTCACTTTCACTGAATAATTGTTAGGGATTTGATTTTGGTCGTACCTGAATGGTTTAGTGATTTTTCCCTACTTTCTTCAATTTAAGTCTGAATTTGGCAATAAGGAGTTCATGATCTGAGCCACAGTCAGCTCCATGTCTTCTTTTTTTTTCTGACTGTATAGAGCTTCTGCATCTCTGGCTGAAAAAAATATAATCAATCTGAATTTGGTGTTGATCTTCTGGTGATTTCCATGTGTAGAGTCTTCCCTTGTGCTGGTCAGAACTGAGTGCCTTGGTGCTGACTAATAGAACTGGCATGAATCTTAGCACCTCAGCAAAGTACATTGTCTTTTTTGCTTCAGTATAAAACCAAGTATCCCAAATAGTGCATCAAAGTCATGATTTTCCTATTAAAACTATAAAAATTATTAAGAACCTTTATTCATAACATTATTCAATACCCAAAAACAAGTGGAATAAGGATCAGAAGACCAGAGATTTCTATAAGTACTGTACTGATTATCTGTGTTCTTTTAAGACAACTTCACATGCATTTTCTATAAAATAGAAACAGTAATAATTTTGATCTCCAACTCCCCAATAAGACTCATAAGGGTAATTCAGTATTGAAGTAATGAACAGCAGCACCACCTGAACAAAATATCTGTTGATTTTTAAAGGGATGGGGATCCAGGACTGATATTTACACAGTTTGGGGACTAACCTCAGGTAGTTTGAATGGGCATGCCACTGGATATCTAAATGGAATTTGGCAAAAATTCACAAAATAATGGTTTAGAATTTGATTGAAACAGAGAGGTGAGGATGTTGAAATAAGTCTGAATAGGCAAACCACTGCAACTTTCCTGTTAAAGCAATCTGTTTGCTGTCATGAGAACAAAGCTGTGCAGATGAACAACTATTGTCCTAAGAAGAAGGCTGTTTGAACAGTCTATTATTTGTATAAACTGATTTTTAACAGCTATTGCAGCACATAAGACATTTGCTGGTTCACAGTCTTATCTACCTGGGTAAGAATTTCCTAAAACAAAGAGTAAAGTCACATTGATGAAGGCATTGTTAGTTGTTAGTCTTATAGATAAGCTGTAAAGATTCAGGCAGTCTCAATTCTCACTTTGTAAAAAGGAAAATAACTTCAGAAGGCAGAGCCAGGTAAAAAATAATAGAACTGTGTAGTGGAATGGGACTTTAGAAATCACCTCATTCACATCAATCTCATCCCTCCTCAGTTGATGGATGAAGAAGATGAGACTCAGAGGAAGAACAAATGAGTTCCCCACATTGTGCCTCTGGAGCGACTCAATCTTGTCACCCTGAAGTCAATACTTTACTGTTGGGTCCCTGACCTCATTATCTAATCAAACGATATAATTGAAATCCAAGCTCATCACATAGCGCTGCTTCTCTTAAATTTTCATCTCTCCCTAACTTCCATCCAAAGACAAACTTCAAAGTATTTGTCTAAAAGAGAGATGACCCAAAGAAAATAAAATTTGTCAGCTAAGTACAAGTGAGGTCACATCCACATTTAAATACACACATTCAAAAACATCCCCAAAGCCAAACAGAGATTTAAATTAGTAAAATTTGCATTCAAATTAAACTAACAGGGCAATATTCTCAGAGTTATAATCATTTTCTTACTGACCATAAAGCTGACCAATATGCAAAAAAGGCTGTCTATTAAGGAGTTTATTTTAGCCCTAGATTGCTCACCCCCCCCCACATGCAAAAAAAGCAATCTGCATTTGGCAGATTGTTTTACAAAGTTATTACAACTGAAAATTTAAACCCACATATTATGTATAATAATCTAATGGTTAACTTCTCATCTGATAATATTTAAAGCTGATTGTTGGAGAAGGAAATGGCAATCCACTCCAGTATTCTTGCCTGGAGAATTCCAGGGACATGGGAGCCTAGTGGGCTGCCGTCTATGGGGTCGCACAGAGTCTGACATGACTGAAGCAACTTAGCAGCAGCAGCAAAGCTAATTATAAATAAGAATCTGTTCTTACATATTTAAGAAAACCCAGTTTTTCTTATATAATAATGTTAATTAGACCAGAAATGCACCAGATTTTATCCAGTTCATTTTTAGACTTTTACTTTAGAGTTTAACTTGGTTAATTTTTTTTTTTTCATCTGAAGCGACTTCTTTCTTATTTAAACTTGAAGTGGTTGGTCAGGAAAAGCTATTTATTTTCCAAGGAGGCCACATACCATAGTACATAGCTAGACAAGGGGCTCCACAGTTAGTTGATATACTGCAAATTGTGTTTATTTTTTAACTATTAAGCATATTAGTGCAGCCATGAAATTAAAAGATGCTTTCTCCTTGGAAAAAAAGCTATAAAAACCTAGAGAGCATATTAAAAAGCAGAGACATCACTTTGCCAACAAAGATCTGTGCAGTCAAACCTATGGTTATCCCAGTAGTCATTTACTGGTGTGAGAGCTGGGCCATAAAGAAAGCTGAGCACAGAATAACTGATGTTTCAAATTTTGGTGCTGGAGAAGACTTGAGAGTCCCTTGGACTGCAAGACCAAACCAGTCCATCCTAAAGGAAATCAACCCTGAATATTTATTGGAAGGATTGATGCCGAAGCTGAAACTCCAATACTTTGGCCACCTGATATGAAGAAGCCAACTCATTGGAAAAGACCCTGATTCTGGGAAAGACTGAAGAAAGAAGGAGAAGAAGCAACAACAGATGAGATGGTTGGATGGCATCATCTACATAGAAGACATGAGTTTGAGCAATCTCTGGGAGGCAGTGAAGGACATTGAAGCCTGGTATGCTGCTGTCCACAGGGTCACAACGAGTCTGACGTGATTTAATGACTGAACAGCCAGTCATGTAGGGCTTTCTTGACAGCTCAGTTGGTAAAGAATTTGCCTGCAATACAGGAAACCCCAGTTTGGCTCCTGGGTCAGGAAGATCCAGTGAAGAAAGGATAGGCTACCCACTCCAGTATTCTTGGGCTTTCCTTGTGGCTCAGCTGGTAAAGAATCCATCTGCAATGTGGGAGACCTGGGCTCGATCCCTGGGTTGGGAAGATCTCCTGGAGAAGGGAAAGGCTACCCATCTAGTATTCTGGCCTAGAGAATTCTATGTACTGTATAGCCCATGGGGTCGCAAAGAGTCAGATACAACTGAGCGACTTTCACTTTCACAAGTCATGTGACCTTGGAAGAATTACTACTCTCTCTGCTTCTTCATTTCCTCATTGTAAAATGAGGCTTCTGTTGAAATTTTACATGAAATAATATTTGAGAACCTAAATCCTTAATAATTATAAATCATTATTATTATTTACATTGAAAGATTTTGTATCAAAACATCAGTCATTTTATGGAAAGCATAATTTCCCAGTTATATAGAATATTATACTATAGTACTTTAAGTTTCTTTTTCTGAAACCTATACAACTGTTTTCTACAATAGCCTGCTTATGATTCCCTACCCTTATAAATGAAGCATTGGCATATATAATTAAAACTTTCAAATTATTAGTTATATAATGAACACACTGTTTATTTTGCTGATTTCTACATATACTTTCTTAATTGCCTTTCTTATTGTTCAAAGTAGCTGTCATGATGGAAAAACCCAATTCTGATACCACCTACTTCTGCACATGCCACTCACAGTGCCTGACTCTCTAATGAGCTTTTGATATGGCTGAGGCCCTTGGGCTTCAGTATGATCTAGAGCAATCTGAACCCTTCATCCAAATATTACTAGGTGATATATATATCAATTGCACTTTCCACATGAATTCAACATTAAATAAACTATAAGAACATATAAGATAGACATAAAGTGTTTTTAATATAAAAATAGCTAGGCCATTTTTCTTTCCACTCTACATTTTAGCCTGTGTACACACACACTTTCTCAGACACAGCATTCCACTTGAAAATGTAGGAAAAACTCACCTCTCTTTCAACTATTTCTTTTAAGGCATAAGAAATTGTAACACCTTTAAGAAATAAAATCTATTATAATCACTTATTCCCCCATGTTCCTGTTAGGACTGCAACCATATGTTTTAAAACTTTCATCAGCATAGCTAGAACAGTGATTTCAGATAGGTCAGCTTTAATCCAAATACAATAAATGCCATCTTTGTAGTAGAATTATGTTGAAGAAGGGTTTCTTTCACCTGAATCTGATATTATATCTAAAAATCCAAAAAGAATACATTTGAATCAGTTCTAATGAGGTGGATGAAACTGGAGCCTATTATACAGAATGAAGTAAGCCAGAAAGAAAAACACCAATACAGTATGCTGCTAAGTCACTTCAGTCATGTCTGACTCTGTGCGACCCCATAGATGGCAGCCCACCAGGCTCCCCCATCCCTGGGATTCTCCAGGCAAGAACACTGGAGTGGGTTGCCATTTCCTTCTCCAATGCATGAAAGTGAAAATTGAAAGTGAAGTCGCTCAGTCGTGTCTGACTCTTAGTGACCCCATGGACTGCGGCCCACCAGGCTCCTCCGTCCATGGGTTTTTCCAGGCAAGAGTGCTGGAGTGGGGTACCATTGCCTTCTCCCCAATACAGTATACTAAAGCATATATATGGAATTTAGAAAGATGGTAGTGATAACCCTGTATGCAAGACAGCAAAAGAGACACAGATGTATAGAACAGTCTTTTGGACTCTGGGAGAGGGAGAGGGTGGGATGATTTGGGAGACTGGCATTGAAACATGTATAATATCATGTAAGAAATTAATCGCCAGTCCAGGTTCGACTGGACTGGCGATACAGGATACACCAGCCCCAAGGTACAGGATGCTTGGGGCTGGTGCATTGAGGTGACCCAGAGGGATGGTATGGGGAGGGAGGTGGGAGGGGGGGTTCAGGATGGGGAAAAAGTGTACACCCGTGGTGGATTCATGTTGATGTATGACAAAATCAATACAATATTGTATTAGCCTCCAACTAAAATAAATATTTAAATTAAAAAAAAAATTCCAATACTCAGTCCCATTTTTGAATTTCTAGATAAAACCATTTCAAATGCCTGGGCCTCTTTAACTAGTAATATGTGATATTATGTTTTTAGTGGGGCTGAATGTGAAAAGGTATTTTATGATTAGAGCAAGATGAGAAGCAGTAGTATAAAGTCAAAATTTAAGAGGCAACTTTTTGCCAAGGTCCAAGTAGAGCATATAGAGTTTTATTCAGAATAAGCAGTTTTAGGGGCACCCTAAATGGTATATACCTAAGATCTAGAATGTGTGTGCAGAGGAGCTTCCAGAAATAGCAAAACTGTTTAAAAAATAAAGAAAGCAGTGGTGACAGGCTCATCTTACGAACTAAACCATTTTGCTTTTCTGTATAATCAGTATAATCTGTGTAATTCAGAAAGACACACAGCAGTGATATATAAGTCCTATCCTTCCTACATGTTTATAATCACATAAGTAGGCTCTGATAGCGCTGAAATACAAGTGTAAAGACAGAATCATTTTTATGTAAAATAATATTTTATAGCTCTATACACCCTGTAAAGCAAAACTTTAAAAAGCAACATTATGTTTTCCTTAAGGGATATTTCAATTGTCTCTTGACATGTTTAAGATTTAGAGGGTGCCAGTAAATGTCAGTTTTCAGGATCTAGAAAGACATATTTACCAAAGGCTTCAGAAAGCTATAATTTTTAAGAACCTAACACTTGTGAGTTTCATTTCAGAGGAAAAATACATTTTTTTAATATGAAGTGCTTCAAAGTCTCAGGTATATCACTATGGAAAACACTGGCAGGTTCACTTTTAATGGGGAATTTTTGCTTAATTATCTTCTCCTTGTCACCATTCCCTGGTAGCTCTTGTAAAGAATGTGCTTGCAATGCAGGAGACACTGGTTCAATTCCTGGGTAAGGAAGATCCACTGGAGAAGGGATAGCCTACCCACTCCAGTATTCATGGGCTTCCCTGGTGGCACAGACAGTAAAGAATCTGCCTGCAATGTGGGAGACCTGGGTTCGATCCCTGGTTTGGGAAGATCCCCTGGAGGAGGGCATGGCAATCCACTCCAGTATTCTTTCCTGGAGAATCCTCACAGACAAAGGAGCCTGGTGGGCTCCAGTCCATGGGATAGCAGCGAGTCGGACATGACAGAGAGACTAAGCACTCCACTAAGATCTGGATCACTCCACTAGAATCACAAGTGCTTTAGGACTTGAGTTCTAGAGGGCTCATTTGAAACAGATTACAAAAAACAACTTGAGAAATATTACAGCAAATTTAAAAGAACAAAAAGAAAGAATATTCTATACACAGCCTAAATTACTGGTGATTTTTCATACATGTATTTCATTTAAAAATGAGAACATTATACTTGTCTTATATTTCCACAAAAGGAAAAATACCACCCTTGTGGTAGAGAATGACGAGGTACTGGGGAGCCTCTTGATGAAGGTGAAGGAGGAGGGTGAAGGGGCTGGCTTAAAACTCAACATTCAAAATAACTAAGATCATGGCATCCAGTCCCATCACCTCATGGCAAATAGATGGGAAAACAATGGAAACCTGTCCCTTGCTAGATTTTGTCTTATTAAAATTAGCCTGTCCTTTCAATCTGAAAAAAATAAAATAACAAATAAAAAAAATAAATGAAGTAATGTTAATTTACTTACATGAAAACCTAGTTTTGAGTTTTAGAATTACAAATTTATCTAAATGAGAATGCTGAAATGATATTACACCAAAACAAGAGGATTCAAAACAGTTTATCAAATGACATTTCCTCATCATTTAAAAATAAATATCTTCACTATTCCTATTTTTAGTAGAAAGTTTTGTCATTTCAAACATTTCCAAATGAATTTCCAAAAAGATAACCATTCATTATCCTTTGACTATACCAAAGGTTCTTTCTTTTATTTGGTTCATTTATTCAGATATTAAACTCTCTTCCTTAATGAATCAACTAGGTATTTCTCTCTCTCTCTTTATTCTCCTTTTGCTTTCTAACTGAGGAATGACTTAACTGAAAATGGAGGAACTATTTGATTTTAACTGAAAATGACTATTTCTTTCCTTCTTTCAAGAGTCATTTATTTTAAACGTTGAATATGAACATTTGTCTTGAAAAGTTCCAGTTGAATGGACTAATCTCTGCTCTGGGAAAAGAATGTTTCTTTTCAGTGAGAATATCTAGATAGATAGGAAATTACCCCAGAGAAATAATATTTTCTACCTCAAAGCCAAAATTCTCCCCAATAACCACAATTAACCATAATTGTTACCATGTTTTCCCAGTTTAAAAATTGTCATTTCAGAGTTTTAATTTCTCCTTCCAACTTCCTATCATTTTGAATAACAATTTGAATTAGGTATTGAGATATAATGAATTCATCAGAATGCTAGAGGAACCATTTAAAACAAGCTATCAGTTTCCCAACTTTAGAACATTTCAGTAGCTTCTCTTAGAACAAAATCCCAATTCCTCTTCAGTAAAGAGGAAAAGATTTTATGTGACTTGGGTCCAGCTTACTTCTATAGTCTCAAATCACTATGTGTACATGCTAAGTTGCTTCAGTTTTGTCCCACTCTGCAACCCTATCAACCTAGCCTGCCAGGTTCCTTCTGTCCGTGGGATTCTCAGGCAAGAACACTGGAGTGAGTTGCCATGTTCTCCTCCAGGAGATCTTCCCGACCCAGAGATCAAACCCACATCTTATGTCTCCTGCACTGGCAACCAGTTTTACCATCAGCACCACCTGGGAAGCCCAAATCATTTGTTTTCTCCTTGACTCACGTACTCCAGCAGTTTGACCTGGTTTTATCCTTCAAACATGCCAAACTCATTTCTTCCTTAGAAGCTTTGCATTACTTGTTCCCCAAGAGACTTTGTATAGTTGACGCTTGCACAATGCCAGTCTCAATTCAAATGCTATATCCTTTAGGGAAGCCTTCTGTGTCTTCTTATCTAAAGTGTTAACTTTATCTTAGTTACTCTGTAATTTTTCCCTTATGGACCCAATAAGAATCTTAAACTAGCTGGCTTTTTATTTACTTTGCCTGTTCATTTTGTCTTGCTTGCTTTTCATTTACTTTGCCTGTTCATTTTGTCTTTCTCAACATGAACATGATCTACTTGGCAACAGGGCTGAGATATAATACTTAATTTTATTGTTCATTTGTGAATTTCCTGAGCCAGGAACACTGCCTGGCATTTGAAATGCCCTCAAGAAGTATTTATTAAGTGAATGATGAAGTGTGTGAGGGAATGAACAAAAGACATGACCCAGACTGGAATTAATTCCAAAACTTATCGCTTACAAGTTGTATCTGTACACACCAGTTCTAGATCTAAATAAATAAGAATTCATTTCATACCCCTCCCCCTAATGAATTAAGTATAGACTGAATATTGCAATCATTGATTCTAAAACACTATTGGAACTCAAGATTAAAAATAAAAACTTTGCCAATCAACAACCCTCCTCTTTCATCAGGAGATCCACACTATGAATTGTGCTTACTAAGTTCTTAAGCACATAATGAACAAAAAAGTTATTTACAAAATTACTTTCATTATTGTCTTATATAGAGTTGCTTAAAAATTTCATTCAGGTTTTTCCATAATTTCTTACTATCTTCTCTCGATCTCTCTTTTTGTCTCTCTTTCTCTCTCAGTCCTTGCTATAATTGTCAAAATCAAGTGCTTTCTTTTTAGTTCTCACACTGTTAACTTCTAAATTTTTATCATCAGTGACAAAATTCATAAAATACAGTATTGAAAACTATGGAAGAGTAGCCTCATGTAGTCACCTTGTGATAGATAGCATTTTTAGGTAAGCCTAGCACAAGCTGGAATCGAGATTGCTGGGAGAAATATCAATAACCTCAGATACGCAGATGACACCACCTTTAATGGCAGAAAGTGAAGAGGAACTAAAAAGCTTCTTGATGAAAGTGAAAGAGGAGAGTGAAAAAGTTGGCTTAAAGCTCAAATTCAGAAAACTAAAGTCATGGCATTAGGTCCCATCACTTCATGGGAAATAGATGGGGAAACAGTGGAAACAGTGTCAGACTTTATTCTGGGGGGCTTCAAAATCACTGCAGATGGTGACTGCAGCCATGAAATTAAAAGATGCTTACTCCTTGGAAGGAAAGCTATGACCAACCTAGATAACATATTCAAAAGCAGAGATATTACTTCGCCAACAAAGGTCCATCTAGTCAAGGCTATGGTTTTTCCAGTGGTCATGTATGGATGTAAGATTTGGACTGTGAAGAAAGCTGAGTGCTGAAGAATTGCTGCTTTTGAACTGTGGTATTGGAGAAGATTCCTGAGAGTATCTTGGACTGCGTGGAGATACAATCAGTCCATTCTAAAGGAGATCGGTCCTGGGTGTTCTTTGGAAGGAATGATGCTAAAGCTGAAACTCCAGTACTTTGGCCACCTCATGTGAAGAGTTGACTCATTGAAAAAGACTCTGATGCTGGGAGGGATTAGGGGCAGGAGGAGAAGGGGACGACCAAGGATGAGATGGCTGGATGGCATCATGGACTTGATGTACATGAGTTTGAGTGAACTCCGGGAGTTGGTGATGGACAGGGAAGCCTGGCATGCTACAGTTCATGAGGTCGCAAAGAGTCGGACATGACTGAGTGACTGAACTGAACTGAAATCAAGTGCTTAGACCACTTACCCTCTCTCTCCAAATTTGATTGCTTTCCATTTTAAAATCAGGCTTCCACACAGGACTCTACTTTAAGAAATGGAAAGTCTACTCTACTCTATTTTACTATAAAGAAATGGAATAACCAAGCTCATTTTCTAAGGGAACATGTGAACACACACACAAAGAAGCCTTCCAATGTAGAATAATAATCACCTCCTCACTCAAGTCTATGCTTCTTCCCATATCTTTGCCATTAAGTTATTAATATAAATTCATAGAAGCCATATGACAAAGCCCAAACAAACTTGCACCTTTAAAGGCAAGATGGTCTTGTTTTACTTTACAGCTCCTAGTTTTTCAAACTACTTGAATACTGTATCGATGTGCCTGTTGCAACCTGAAATATAAATAATCCCCTTCACTCTAGCTGTTTTCATGATATTTCTTTTCCTGTGAACTATTATCAAAACAAGATTCAAAGAGAAAATGAGTTTGTGTATTTGAGGAGAAAAATCAACCACAATTTGCATCATTTTTAAGGGCTGATTATTAATTTGGGATGGTCACAGCTTAAGTATTTATCCTAGAATTGTTCATATTTGAAAGATTTTGACAGCATAAAAGAGTTACATAGTAAGTGGGAGAAGTAAGAAGACAGAATCCTTTCAAATTAAAAAACAAAATGTTCCAAAGGAATAAAATAAAATTTAAAAAGCAGTACAGGGTTTTAAACTACAGTAAATAGTTTAGTACAATCACAATTTATGCAACTATGACTCAGTTTCAGTTCACTTCAGTCTCAGTCATGTCAGACTCTTTGGGATCCCATGAATCACAGCACACCAGGTCTCCCTGTCCATCATCAACTCCGAGAGTTCACTCAGACTCATGTCCATTGAGTCAGTGATGCCATCCAGCCGTCTCATCCTCTGTCGTTCTCTTCTCCTCTTGCCCCCAAATCTCCCAGCATCGAGTCTTTTCCAATGAGTCAACTCTTAGCATGAGGTGACCAAAGTACTGGAGTTTCCAGCTTTAGCATCATTCCTTCCAAAGAAATACCAGGGCTGACCTCCTTCAGAATGGATTGGTTGGATCTTCTTGCAGTCCAAGGGACTCTCAAGAGCCTTCTCCAACACCACAGTTCAAAAGCAGCAATTCTTCGGCATTCAGCCTTCTTCACAGTCCAACTCTCACATTCATACACGACCACTGGAAAAACCATAGACTTGACTAGATGGACCTTTGTTCGCAAAATAATCTCTCCGCTTTTCAATATGCTGTCTATGTTCGTCATAACTTTCCTTCCAAGGAGTAAGCATCTTTTAATTTCATGGCTGCAGTCACCATCTGCAGTGATTTTGGAGTTGAAAAATTAGAATCTGACACTGTTTCCACTGTTTCTCCTTCTATTTCCCATGAAGTGATGGGACCAGATGCCATGATATTAATATCTGAATACTGAGCTTAAGCCAACCTTCTCACTCTCCTCTTTCACTTTCATCAAGAGGCTTTTTAGTTTTTCTTCACTTTCTGCCATAAGAGTGGTGTCATCTGCATATCTGAGATTATTGATATTTCTGCTGGCAATCTTGATTCCAGCTTTTGCTTGTTCCAGCCAAGCATTTCTCATGATGTACTCTGCATATAAGTTCAATAAGCAGGGTTACAATATATAGCCTTGATATACTCCTTTTCCTATTTGGAACCAGTCTTTTGCCCCATATTCACTTCTAACTGTTGCTTCCTGACCTGCATATAGTTTTCTTACGAGGCAAGTCAGGTAATCTGGTATTTCCATCTCTTTCAGAATTTTCCACAGTTTATTGTGATCCACACAGTCAAAGGCTTTGGCATAGTCAATAAATCAGAAGTAGATGTTTTTCTGGAACTCTCTTACTTTTTCCATGATCCAGCAGATGTCGGCAATTTGATCTCTACTTCCTCTGCCTTTTCAAAGACCAGCTTGAACATTTGGAAGTTTGCGGTTCACGTATTGCTGAAGCCTGGCTTGCAGAATTTTGAGCATTACTTTACTAGCATGTGAGATGAGTGCAATTGTGTGGTAGTTTGAGCAGTCTTTGGCATTGCCTTTCTTTGGAATTGGAATGAAAACTGACCTTTTCCGGTCCTGTGGCCACTGCTGAGTTTTCCAAATGTGTTGGCATATTGAATGCGGCACTTTCACAGCATCATCTTTCAGGATTCGAAATAGCTCCACTGGAATTCCATGCCCTTCACTAGCTTTGTTCATAGTGATGCTTTCTAAGGCCCACTTGACTTCACATTCCAAGATGTCTGGCTCTAGATGAGTGATCACATCATCATGATTATCTGGGT
>SJYC01091739.1:0-23413 GCA_006408675.1 Madoqua kirkii | reverse complement strand
GAAATAGCTCCACTGGAATTCCATGCCCTTCACTAGCTTTGTTCATAGTGATGCTTTCTAAGGCCCACTTGACTTCACATTCCAAGATGTCTGGCTCTAAATTTGTGATCACACTATCGTTATTATCTTGGTCATGAAGCTTATTATTATTATTATTGTATACTTCTTTGAGTATTCTTGCAACCTCTTCTTAATACCTTCTGCTTCTGTTAGGTCCATACCGTTTCTGTCCTTTATCAAGCCCATCTTTTCATGAAATGTTCCCTTGTATCTCTAATTTTCTTAGAGTTCTCTAGTCTTTCACATTCTGTTGTTTTCCTCTATTTCTTTGCATTGATCACTGATAAAGCCTTTCTTATCTCTCCTTTCTATTCTTTGGAACTCTGCATTCAGATGCTTATATCTTTCCTTTTCTCCTTTGCTTTTCACTTCTCTTCTTTTCACAGCTATTTGTAAGGCCTCCACAGACAGCCATTTTGATTTTTTGCTCTTCTTTTCCATGGGGATGGTCTTGATCTTTGTCTCCTGTACAGTGTCATGAATCTCCATCTATAGTTCATCAGCCATTCTGTCTATCATATCTAGTCCCTTAGATCTATATCTCACTTCCACTGTATAATCATAAGGGATCTCAAAAATGACAGAATAATCTCTGTTCATTTCCAAGGCAAACCGTTCAGTATCACGGTACTCCAGCCTATGCCCCAACCAGTAATGCTGAAGAAACTGATGTTGAACAGTTCTATGAAGACCTACAAGATCTTTTAGAACTTACACCAAAAAAAAAAAAAAATGTCCTTTTCATTATAGGAGACTGGAATGCAAATGTAGGAAGTCCAGAAACACCTGGAGTAACAGGCAAATTTGGCCTTGGAGTACGGAATGAAGCAGGGCAAAGGCTAATAGAGTTTTGCCAAAAGAATATGCTGGTCATAGCAAACACCCTCTTCCAAGAATACAAGAGAAGACTCTACACATGAACATCACCAGATGGTCAACACTGAAGTCAGATTGATTGTATTCTTTGTAGCCAAAGATGGAGAAGCTTTATACAGTCAGCAAAAACAAGACCAAGAGCTGACTGTGGCTCTGATCATGAACTCCTTATTGCCAAATTCAGACTTAAAATGAAGAAAGTGAGGAAAATCACCAGACCATTCGGGTATGACCTAAATCAAATCCCTTATGTCTCCATTTACCATCTACGAAAAGAGTATTAAATCCTGTTTCAACTGAAAGGGCATTTATAGAAATAATGGAATAAAGCAGAAATAAATAGAACTGTTTAATGGAAGTACTTTTTAAATTCTAGACCTGTACTTAAAGAAATATATACTTAATATAAATCCTTACTACTGTGGGTTTCAGTTTTCCCACCTACGATCCCTTCTTATTCTGATGCCACTTCTCTGACATGAAAATATAAAGCTTTTACAAATTATTGTTCTAACTAGGTCAAAGACTGTTCTTGTTCACATACAAGTACCCATTTAGAAGAAATGATCTCTCAAAGCTGTTACTGACACTGAGGTGTGGCATAGGAAGTCATTTAAAACCATATGACTCAGTAATCCAGTTTCTTTTTTATACTTTCTTTTTTTAAAATTTATATATTTATTTTAAATAGAAAACAATCACTGTAAGCCACAACTTTTAAAACCATAGCTTTCAGCAGCTACAGCCTGGTGTAGTAACAAATACCTTCTCTTAGTCATACATTCTGGAGATAAACAATTAATTTTCAATTAAGAGTTGAATAGCAAAAGAAATCACTATGCTTCTGATCAGAGAGAAATGCAACGTGCATACGAGTATGCTAAGTTGCTTTAGTCATGTCCAACTCTTTGCGACACTATGGATTATAGTCCACCGAGCTCCTCTGTCCATGGGATTTTTCAGACTAGAATACTGGAGTCAGTTGCCCATTTCCTCCTCCAGGGAATCTTCCCCATCCAGAGATTGAACTTGCATTTCCTATACCTCCTGCATCTCTTGAACTGCAGGCAGCTGCATTACCCACTGAGCCATCAAGGAAGCCAACACACATGAAGCTGTAGAATAATCTAGGAAAGTGCTGTTCTGCAAAGAGAGAGAAATAACATTGTTCTAAAGACACTGTTCAATGCAAGAAATATTAAAGGAGCACATACTCTTTCTCCCTTTAAAAGGCAGAATCTATTTTCCCTCCCATTCATTATGGCTGGTCTTGTAACTTGCTTTTACCCACAGAATTTACAGAATTGAACAACCCTGTGTAGTTATTTCAATTATCTTTATCTCAGTTAAACATACTTTTTACCATTTACTTAACACTGGTTGATCTTATAATTTGGCACTTGTGAGATTCTTTGCATATTTAAGATGATTTAAAAAATCAATGACAAAAATAGCATTTAACTTACTATAAATTTTTTTCCTAATTTATAATTTGAAAGTCTAGATTTGGTTAAAACCAATTTACATAATGCAAAAGCTGACAAATAATAGGTTTCATGAATAACAGTTTTTAGATAATGCTGATCTCTAACAAAAAGAAAATGACTAATCAGTTTTTGTGCTATCAATTGTCATTGTCTTGTTCTCGAAAATGTTTCATAGAAATATACCACAAAAGAGAACATAGCAGAAACAAAATGCAATAATCAAAATATCAGTTAATAAGATGATAAATACCTGTCTCTTATACACATCTTAAATGCCCTTTCAGTTGAAACAGGATTTAATACTCTTTTCGTAGATGGTAAATGGAGACATAAGGGATTTGATTTAGGTCATACCCGAATGGTCTGGTGATTTTCCTCACTTTCTTCATTTTAAGTCTGAATTTGGCAATAAGGAGTTCATGATCAGAGCCACAGTCAGCTCTTGGTCTTGTTTTTGATCAGTCTTAGAAGAGTCAAATTGATATATACAAATACTTGAAAAATGAAAGCAAGTTCACAGATTTCTAACAGAGTGTAAAGGACAGCATTTGAACAAGACAGAGGCAGAGTGGCAGAACTGCATACTGTTTAAAGATGTCATGATAATTATGAAGAAGAAAATCAAAAGTAACTTCAAAAAAGAACATAAAAAATCCTGAAAACTTGGCTATCGATATGCACTTTAAATTTTATTATTTTCCACCAAATATGAAGTTTCATTGATATTATTCTCTTGCAGATTATTTTTATTATTTCTAATTATTACCCAGTTATTATCATATCACTGTCCATAGATGTACAAAGACACACACACACACACACACACACACACACACACAAAACATGTGTTTATAGGTTCTCTGAATTCAAGGCCTTCCACAGCTGAGTTTCGTTTTGACCAGAGCTCCCCAATATAATATTCAATGTATGGAGTATCAGGGCATTATCTAAAACAAATACTTCAGTTACTTCCAGAAGGCTTTGGTCTAATTTCAACATAAACAGGTACATGTCAATATTTTTCAGTGATCTGAATTTCGGATTCAATGTTTAGCTTACTGAATAAAGAGGAAATGCTTACCATACAATCATTCCTGTCCAACTAACTGCTTCCATATCTGATCATCATTTTGAATCTCAGTGGAGTTTACTTCAATCTCCAAATAATTTTTTCTCCTCCAAGTGATCTACTTCTTCATCCCAATGCTAATATCATCTGCAGAGAATTGACCCTAAGGAGAGTATAGTAAGCAAACTTCCCTACACCTTTATGAGTCTTCCTTTTACAGAACAATATACATGCTCATCACAAACTACTTTAGATCCTTAGTAACACGACTAGAGCAGTTTGGGTTTCCAAGTGATTTTCCAATGGCAAAGACATTTCTCTCAACACTAGTCAGAAACAGTGAGCTCTTTTCTTCTTTCTTTGTCCCCTACAGACTATTCTCAACACTGTTCAGTTCAGTTCAGTCGCTCAGTCGTGTTCGACTCTTTCCAAACCCATGAATCACAGCACGCCAAGCTTCCCTGTCCATCACCAACTCCCGGAGCTCACTCAGACTCACGTCCATCAAGTCAGTGATGCCATCCAGCCATCTCATCCTCTGTCGTCCCCTTCTCCCCCTGCTCCTAATCCACCCCCCTCTCTTCCCCAGCATCAGAGTCTTTTCCAATGAGTCAACTCTTCGCATGAGGTGGCCAAAGCACTGGAGTTTCAGCTTCAGCATCATTCCTCCCAAAGAAATCCCAGGACTGATCTCCTTCAGAATGGACTGGTTGGATCTCCTTGCAGTCCAAGGGACTCTCAAGAGTCTTCTCCAACACCACAGTTCAAAAACATCAACTTTTCGGTGCTCAGCTTTCTTCACAGTCCAAATCTTACATCCATACACAACCACTGGAAAAAACTGTAACATTGACTAGATGAACCTTTGTTGGCAAAGTAATGTCTCTGCTTTTGGATATGCTATCTAGGTTGGTCTTAACAACCCCCGTATCTAAGCAAAGTTTTCAATTCTGCTGAAAACTCTACAGTAGCTCCTATCTGTCTCAGTATGCAAGCAAGTAAAAGTGAAGTTGCTCAGTCATGTCCGACTCTTTGTGACCTCATGGATTGTAGCCCATCAGGCTCCTCCATCCATGGAATTCTAGAGGCAAGAATACTGGAAAGTGTTGCCATTTCCTTCTCCAGGGGAACTTCCCGACCCATGGATTGAACCCAGGTCTCCCACATTGCAGGCAGACGCTTTAACCTCTGAGCCACCAGGGAAGCCTGTTCATACTTATAAGGCTGTCTTACGACTGATTATTTTTCTAATGTCATCCCTTATTCCACTCCAGCTCTAAACTCTGCAGTGCTCACTGAAGATACCAAACAGGCCACTCCCACTTTAAAGTCTTTATGGTTTGTTCACTCATTTTCTTGACCTTTTCACCTTCACTTTTTATGTCACCTTATCAGGTTTTCCTATTCAGGCATTTGTTGCCAGGGTACTTTCTGCTCATGAGTCCCTGAGAAAGGAAATCTTATCTACTATTGATAAAAATGAAAGATGGTATAACCACTTTAGAAGAGAGTTTGGCAGTTTCTTACCAAAATAAATATATCTTTAACACTTGATTCAGCAGTCTCACCTCTTGATGTTTACTCAAATGAGTTAAAAATTCATATCTGTACAAAAATCTATTCATGGTTGTTTATAGCATCATTATTCATAACTGACAAAACTTGGATACAGCTAAGATTTTCTTTACTAGGTAAATAGACAAACTATGGTGAATCCAGACAATGAAATAGTATTCAAAACTTAAAAAGAAATGAGCTTTCAAGTCATAAACAGGCATGGATGAACATTAAATTCATATTTCTAAGTGAAAGAAGGCAATCAGAGAAGACTGCATACTGTATAATTTGAATTATATGACATCCTGGAAGAGATAAAACTATGGTGACACTAAAAAAACCAGTAGTTGTCATGTGTGAAATAGAGAGGGACAGGAATAAACCCAATACAGGGAAAGCTGGGGGAAGTGAAGTTACTCTGTATAGTATTAAAATGATAGATATATGTCATTATACTTTTGTCCAAACTCATGGAATGTACAGTACCAAGAGGGAACCCTAGGGTAAACTATGGACTTTAGGTGATTATGATGCAGCAATGTAGCAGCAGCTGCTGCTGCTGCTGCTGCTGCTAAGTCATTTCAGTCATGTCTGACTCTGTGCGACCCCATAGATGGCAGCCCACCAGGCTCTCCCATCCCTGGGATTCTCCAGGCAAGAAAACTGGAGTGGGTTGTCATTTCCTTCTCCAATGCATGAAAGTGAAAAATGAAAGTGAAGTCGCTCAGTCCTGTCCGACTCTTAGTGACCCCATGCACTGTAGCCCACCAGGCTCCTCCATCCATGGGATTTTCCGGGCAAGAGTACTGGAGTGGTTGCATTGCTTTCTTCAGCAATGTAGGTGCAACTTTGATTTTTAAAAGAAAAATTGTCTTTCTGGTGAATGATGTTGATAGTAGGGGAGTGTATATATGTGTGAGGCAAGGAAAGTGAAAATGAAAGTCACTCAGCCATGTCAAACTCTTTGTGATCTCATGGACTGTATAGCCCATGGAATTCTCCAGGTCAGAATACTGGAGTGGGTAGACTTTCTTTTCTCCAGGGGATCTTCCCAACCCAAAGGTTAAACCCAGGTCTCCCAAATTGCAAGCAGATTCTATACCAGCTGAGCCACAAGGGAAGCCAAGAATACCAGAGTGACAGGCATGAAGCACATGATAAATCTCTATACCATTCTCTCAATTTTGTTGTAAACTTAAAACTTTTCTAAAAACTGTCTTAAAATATATGACTCCAACATTGGGAGACAATTTGGATGACAAGAAGATGTACATCAAGAATAAAGTTTTCACTGAAATTGTTCACAGTGACCAGAGAATGATTGGGAATGTATTGAGTTGCACAGGAAAAAACAGCAGACACAGTGGCTTAAGAAAAAGAGCAAGAGAATATCCATTTTCAGGCACAATAGACTTGTCTCGGTTGCCCCCTTGAACTTGGATGGAAGAATTTGAGGCTGATAGTTCTACCTGTTTTTACCTGTAGCAGCTAAGCATCAGAGATGCAATTTGATCACTGCTAATGCAATCCTATTGTACTGAGCAGCAAGGCACCAAATCAAAGAAACTGAAGCTCAAGGCAGTGCAACAACTGAGAAAGTAGACAGAAAAAGCACTGAAGACAAATCTCACCTCAGAGCTTTGTTCAGAATCATTTGTTTCTTTTATTCATTTCCTGTGGCTGTTGTAACAAATTACCACACATTTGGTGGCTTAAAATGACAGAGATTTATTTACTCATAACTCTGGAGGCCAGAAATCTGAAATCAGTATCACCAGGCCAAAATCAAGGTGTGAACAGAGCTGTGCTGTTTCCAAATGCTTCAACAGTCATTTGGTTTTCCAGCTAGTGGTGGCTGCTGGCAAGCTTGGCTTCTGGTGGAATCATTCCATTCTCTTTTGTGGTCAGATAGTGTTTTCCTGGAGAAGGCAATGACACCTCACTCCAGTACTCTTGCCTGGAAAATCCCATGGACGGGAGAGCCTGGTGGGGTGTCATCTATGGGGTCGCACAGAGTTGGACACAACTGAGCGCCTTCACTTTCACTTTTCACTTTCATACATTGGAGAAGGAAATGGCAACCCACTCCAGTGTTCTTGCCTGGAGAATTCCAGGGACAGGGGACCTTGGTAGGCTGCCGTCTATGGGGTCACACAGAGTAGGACACGACTAAAGCCACTTAGCAGCAGCAGTAGCAGTGTTTTCCTCGTCTGTGTGCCAAATTTTCCTCTGTTTTCTTCTTACAGTGATACTTGTGATTGCATTTTGGGGCCACCCAGATAGTATCCAAACTAATCTCCCCATCTCAAGATCTTTAAAATATCTGTAAACATCTCCAAAGTCCTCTCCATCCCCCCCCACCCAGGCCATATAAAGTAACATTCACAGGTTCCAGGATTAGGTTCTGTAAATTTTGAAGAATGAAGCATTATTCAGCCACCACATTTCCCTACTAATTATATGTCAGTTTAAACCATAGTTATAAGGCCCTATGCCAGAAAATAGAGACTTTTACCACCATCAGTTAAATCTACCATAGCAGAATGAGAAGCAGAAAGTTTTGTCTGATGGCTAAAATCTGGAAATATAATACACTTACTGTGAGTTTTTCACACAAATCTGTTTAGTTATAACCTCTAGTTCTCTGTACTATCTATACAATATAAAATACAGCTTTTATCACACATGATTATTTGATATAGTTTATGATTTTCTTCTGTAATTAAACAATTTTCTCATCTTTTGAGGAAAAAAATGTAACAGTTGCACCTCTGTTGCACCCAATGTTAACATGTATACCTAGAAAGCTCTTACACTTCTTAGCATCTCCAGAACAGTTGTCAAGAATCTAAAAAAATCTAATTCCTTTTATGCATTTAAAAAACAGAGTTTGGAAAAAACAACCCAACAATTTGGCATATGCATTTTGATCTCATGATCATATCTGTAACTCAGAGGCACTCTTTGAGAAATGGAAAACAGAATAGAAGGTAAGACACAAAGGAATTTAGAGTAAATAAATGCAAGATATCTACAGGATTACAGAGTTGTGAAGTACTTAAGAGTGAGAATATCACTACGTACTTTGCAGAATTTTTATTAAATTATAAGTCAATAATGTTAGTAATTGCATGCCACATATTTGGTAACGTAGATTAAATGGAGAAATTACCTGAAAGACACAAATTACCATAATTGAGTCAAGAACAAAGAAAAATATGAAGACATCTATCATAAAGAAATTGAACTATAAAAATTTTAAACTTCCCACAGAGAAACGCCCAAGACCAAATGCCTTCTTTGATGAATTTTACTAAATATTTAAAGAATTAATACCAACTATTTAAATTGTTTTAGAAAATAGAGGAGAAGAGGGTGCCTCCTGGCCCATCTTTCAGGCTACAATTACACTGATACCAAAAGCAGAGATATATATCATGAGAAGAAAACTACAAACCAATATCCCTATGGGCAAAGACAAAACAAATCTTCATCAAAATACTAGGAGACTAAACCTTCAGTTCAGTTCAGTTCAGTTCAGTCACTCAGTCGTGTCTGACTCTTGCGACCGCATGGACTGCAGCATGCCTGGCCTCCCTGTCAATCACCAACTCCCAGAGTTTACTCAAACTCATGGCTATTGGGTCAGTGATACCATTCTACCATCTCATCCTCTGTTGTCTCCTTCTCCTCCCGCCTTCAGTCTTTCCCAACATCACGGTTTTTTCAAATGAATCAGTTCTTCACATCAGATGGCCAAAGTATTGGAGTTTCAGCTTCAACATCAGTTCTTTCAATAAATATTCAGGACCGATTTCATTTAGGATGGACTGATTGGATCTCCTTGCAGTACAAGGGACTCTCAAGAGTCTTCTCCAAAATCACAGTTCAAAAGCATCAGTTCTTCAACACTCAGTTTTCTTTATAGTCCAACTTTCACATTCATATATGACTACTAGAAAAACCACTGCCTTGACGAGATGGACTTTTGTTGGCAAAGTAATGTCTCTGCTTATGAATATGCTGTCTAGGTAGGTCATAACTTTCCTTCCAAGGAGTAGGCATCTTTTAACTGATGGCCTCCATCACCATATCCAATGCTTTTGGAGAGCCCAGATAAAGTCTGCCACTGTTTCCACTATTTCCCCATCTGTTTGCCATGAAGTGATCAGACTGGATGCCATGATCTTAGTTTTCTGAATGTTGAGCATTAAGCCAACTTTTCTATTCTCCTCTTTCACTTTCATCAAGAGTCTCTGTAGTTCTTCTTCACTTTCTGCCATAAATGTGTTGTCATGTGCATATCTGAGGTTATTGATATTTCTCCCAGCAATCTTGATTCCAGCCTCGGCTTCATCCAGCTCAGCATTTTTCATGATGTATTCTGCATATAAGTTAAATAAGCAGGGTGACAATATACAGCCTTGACATACTCTTTTTCCTATTTGGAACCAGTCTGTTGTTCCATGTCCACTTCTAACTGTTGCTTCTTGACCTGCATACAGATGTCTCAGGAGGCAGGTCAGGTGGTCAGGTATTCCCATCTCTCTCAGGATTTTCCACTGTTTATTGTGATTTGCACAGCCAAAGGCTTTGGCATAGTCAATAAATCATAAGTAGATGGTTTTCTGGAACTCTCTTGCTGTTTCGATGATCCAGCGGATATTGGCAATTTGATCTCTGGTTTCTCTGCCTTTTTGAAAAGCAGCTTGAACATCTGGAATTTCACAGTTCATGTATTGTTAAGCCTGGCTTAAAGAATTTTGAGCATTGCTTTACTAGTGTGTGAAATGAGTTCAATTGTGTGGCAGTTTGAGCATTCTTTGGCATTGCCTTTCTTTGGAATTGGAATGAAAACTGACCTTTTCCAGTCCTGTGGCCACTGCTGAGTTTTCCAAATTTGCTGTAATATTGAGTGCAGCACTTTCACAGCAACATCTTTCAGGATTTAAAATAGCTCAACTGGAATTCCATCACTTCCACTAGCTTTGTTCATAGTGATCCTTCCTAAGGCCTATTTGACTTCACATTTCATGATGTCTGGCTTTATGTGAGTGATCACTCCATCGTGATTATTTGGTTCATGAAGAACCTAGTAACATAACCATTATGCATAAGATAGACTAATGATACAAAGTCCACTACTATAATAGATCAATAGAATAAATGACATAAATCATGAATGATCATTTCATTATGTGAAAAAAAAAAACCTTGACAGAAATCCAATATCACTTTATGATAAAAACCTTCAACAAGTAACAGAAGAGACCAGCCTCAGCTTAATGAAAAGCATCTATGAAAATTCGATGGATATACTTAATAGTGAGTATATTTTCTCCCATGGTCAGAGAAAAAGGAATGTTCATTTTTGACATTGTTATGCAGCACTGCATGGGTGGCTATTTTCAGGACAATTAGGCCAAAAAAGGAAAGAAAAAGTAATAAAAGGTATCTTGAGTGGAAATTAGGAAGTAATTTATCTCTATTCACAGAGGACATGACTTTGTACACAGAATATCCTTAGGAATGCATAAGTAACTGCTAGAACTAATAAAAAGGTCCATATAGTCAAAGCCAAGATACAAAATAATTTGTATTTCCATACTATCAATGAACAATACATAAATGAAATTAAGAAGATAATTCTATTTACAATAGCATCAAAAATAGCAAAATACTTAAGAATGACTTTAACAAAAGAAAACTTATATACTATGAAAATTTTAAAATATCATTGTGAGAACATAATGAATAACTAAACAAATAGAAAGATTTAAAATGGTGATATTCTCCAAACTAATCTATAGATTAAATGTAATGCCAATGAAAATCCCAGTTTGAAACTGATTTTTGTTTTTTGCAGAAATTGACAAGCTGATCATAAAATTCATATGGAAATGCAAGTGACCCTGAAGAGCCAAAATTTTCCCAAATAAAGATACAAAATTGGAGGACACACACTTCTCATTTTCAAAATGTACTATCAAACTACAGTACACAAGAAAACGTGGGTCAAGCATAAAGAAAACTATATAGACCAATGGAATAGAATTCAGTCAGGTCGTCCCTGATAGTCTAATGGTTAAGAATCTGCTTATGCAGAAAATGTGAGTTCAATGCCTGGTCTGGGAAGATTCCACATTCCGTGGAGCAACTAACCTGAACACCACGGCTAGTCATCCCACAAGCCAACTGCTAAAGCCCACATGTCCAAGAGCTAGTGCACTGCAACGAGAGAAGCTTCTGCAATGAAAATCCTGCACCCCACAGCTAAAGAGAAAGCCTGCAAGCAGCACCAAAGCCCAGAGCAGCCAAACTATACAAATAAAATTCTGAAATAAAAAGAATTCAGAAGCTAACCCTCACATGGCCAATTCTTTTTAAAAAATGTTAAATCTTGCTTTTCAACAAGACAACTCAATAGGACAAAAAGAAAAAAAGTCTTGAAAAAATGGTACTGTGACAGCTTAGTATCCACAAGCAAAAGAATGAATCTGGAACCTACCTTCAAATTAAACATAATTCAAAATGGATCAAGGACTAAATGTAAAAGCTAAAACAATGAAGCTCAGCACCAAAGAATTTATGTTTTTGAACTGTGGTGTTGGAGAAGATTCTTGAGAGTCCCTAGGACTGCAAGGAGATCCAATCAGTCCATTCTGAAGGAGATCAGTCCTGGATGTTCATTGGAAGGACTGATACTAAAGCTGAAACTCCAGTACTTTGGTCACCTCATGTGAAGAGTTGACTCACTGGCAAAGACTCTGATGCTGGGAGGGATTGGGGGCAGGAGGGAAAGGGAACTACAGAGGATGGAATGGCTGGATGGACATGAGTTTAGGTAAATTCTGGGAGTTGGTGATGGACAAGGAAGCCTGGCATGCTGCAGTTCATGGGGTCGCAAAGAGTCGGACACGACTGAGTGACTGAACTGAACTGAACTGAAAACAAAAAAACGTTGAGAAGAAATAATAAGTGTAAACCTCAGGACCTTGGAATAGGCATTGGTTTCTTAAATATAAAACATCAAAAGCACAAGCTACAGAAGAAAAAAAATAGCCAAAAAAAAAAAAAGGTGACTTCATCAAAATTTAAACTTTTGTGCTTCAAAGCATACCATAAAGAAACTAAAAGACAATACACAGAATGGGACAAAATATTTGTAAAATGTACATCTGAAAAAAGATGTGTACAGAGTATATAAAGAGCTACATTCAGAGTGTTCATACTATATACTATAGAATACTACCTATAAATAATGACCATTATGGTCAAGCAGATGAACTCAATTAACATGTACATTTTAGACATTTACTTAAAAATTGTAGATTATATAATTTTGTAGAAAAATTTTATGGTTAATGTGTTAACCTCATTTTCCTTATGCTGAGCTGTTTCAGTCGTGTCTTACTCTTTGCAACTCTGTAGATTCTAGCCCACCAGGCTCCTCTGCCATGAGATTCTCCAGGCAAACATATTGAAGAGTGTGGCCATGTCCTCCTCCAGTGGATCTTCCACCCCAGGGAATGAAGCCACATGTCCTGTCCCTGCATTTGCAGGCGAATTCTTTACCACAAACACCACCATGCCTCAATTATTTCCCTTACAAGCAATTTGCATAAATGTTAGTCTTAAATGTTTCAGTATCACTTGGAAAAGTAACTAAAAGTTGAAAAATAGATTTTTTTAACTAAAAGATACATGATCATTGTTGCAAACTGTACAAAACATTTGTTTTTCTCCATCTCTAGCCTTAAAGACATTAAAAATTTGGATAAACATTCATTGATAACGTCTCTCTTAGTCCAGGGAAAATTTCCTGACAAGTATGATTGAGAACAAGCAAAAGAATGAATCTGGAACCTACCTTCAAATTAAACATAATTCAAAATGGATCAAGGACTAAATGTAAAAGCTAAAACAATGAAGCTCAGCACCAAAGAATTTATGTTTTTGAACTGTGGTGTTGGAGAAGATTCTTGAGAGTCCCTAGGACTGCAAGGAGATCCAATCAGTCCATTCTGAAGGAGATCAGTCCTGGGTGTTCATTGGAAGGACTGATACTAAAGCTGAAACTCCAGTACTTTGGTCACCTCATGTGAAGAGTTGACTCACTGGCAAAGACTCTGATGCTGGGAGGGATTGGGGGCAGGAGGGAAAGGGAACTACAGAGGATGGAATGGCTGGATGGACATGAGTTTAGGTAAATTCTGGGAGTTGGTGATGGACAAGGAAGCCTGGCATGCTGCAGTTCATGGGGTCGCAAAGAGTCGGACACGACTGAGTGACTGAACTGAACTGAACTGAAAACAAAAAAACGTTGAGAAGAAATAATAAGTGTAAACCTCAGGACCTTGGAATAGGCATTGGTTTCTTAAATATAAAACATCAAAAGCACAAGCTACAGAAGAAAAAAAATAGCCAAAAAAAAAAAAAGGTGACTTCATCAAAATTTAAACTTTTGTGCTTCAAAGCATACCATAAAGAAACTAAAAGACAATACACAGAATGGGACAAAATATTTGTAAAATGTACATCTGAAAAAAGATGTGTACAGAGTATATAAAGAGCTACATTCAGAGTGTTCATACTATATACTATAGAATACTACCTATAAATAATGACCATTATGGTCAAGCAGATGAACTCAATTAACATGTACATTTTAGACATTTACTTAAAAATTGTAGATTATATAATTTTGTAGAAAAATTTTATGGTTAATGTGTTAACCTCATTTTCCTTATGCTGAGCTGTTTCAGTCGTGTCTTACTCTTTGCAACTCTGTAGATTCTAGCCCACCAGGCTCCTCTGCCATGAGATTCTCCAGGCAAACATATTGAAGAGTGTGGCCATGTCCTCCTCCAGTGGATCTTCCACCCCAGGGAATGAAGCCACATGTCCTGTCCCTGCATTTGCAGGCGAATTCTTTACCACAAACACCACCATGCCTCAATTATTTCCCTTACAAGCAATTTGCATAAATGTTAGTCTTAAATGTTTCAGTATCACTTGGAAAAGTAACTAAAAGTTGAAAAATAGATTTTTTTAACTAAAAGATACATGATCATTGTTGCAAACTGTACAAAACATTTGTTTTTCTCCATCTCTAGCCTTAAAGACATTAAAAATTTGGATAAACATTCATTGATAACGTCTCTCTTAGTCCAGGGAAAATTTCCTGACAAGTATGATTGAGCTCTCTTTATATAATTTATTTCATAGGTGCAAAACATATTCTAAAAATATTATTAGTATTAAACCATTTCAGCAATTTCCCCAAAAAGTTGTAATAGCAACTTGTGGAAATGCAGAGATTTTTTTGAAGTATCTTTTTGGTGAGGAGTATGAGGTTCAAGGGAAGGAGAAATAAGGTTATATTTTATGCCAAAAAATGAATATTAAGACTATATGTGTGCAATTGACACATATGGTATAATTGACATGGGATTCTTCTAAATTCATTTCAGGCAGGATTTGCTTTCTGAAAAGCCCTTTTATAAAATGCTTATGATCCAAAGCATTAGCCCAAAGTCTCTTTGCAAAGACAATATCCTTGTGAATTCAAAATAAAGTTTGACTTCCATCTGACTTTTCAGAGCAAGCATTATAATCTAGTAAATCTCCAGTTAATATGGTTTCTACCATTTATTTGGAAAAGGATTCTGTTTTAAAATACCCTCAAGAAGACTCTCCTTACAGGTCAGCAGCAAATAGACCTTAGCAGGGATACTGTAGAACTGCATCAGTGTTTTGTCAGGCTCATTACACAAAAACACTAGGAATAATAGTTGTAGGTAAAATACTACCTAATCCTCAGAGGCTTTAATGAGAGGGGTGGACTCATGGATCAAGAAAGGAACACTCCTCTTCCCTTTCAACTAGCAGCATCTTTGCCCATCTTGGTACGGTGGATCCCTGATGGGTCAGCTTTAAGGCTTCTGATCTATTCAGAAAAGAACATTTTTAAAAAAGAATCACATCAGCTTGATTTGCATAAAGGAGGTTACACTGAGAGCAAAATTCACTGATCTCATAAATAGACACTGATAAGTTCAAAAGAGCTTAGTATCCTTGAATTTGAATCTAGGGAGAATAGCTCACTTTAATGTAGTAATTTTCAAGGTTTTTTATCTAGTAGCTTATGAGATGAGCTTGCTCCAGGATTCTAGATAATCCTGTTCCCTCATAAATGCCCTTGGAAATGTATGTGGGTTGACTGCAGAATTACTTCTGGCATGAAGATGGGTGCAGCAGGCTTTGGAAGTTATTTATTTCACTGCTACAGCATTCCTAGAAGAGTGCCTGGCAGAGGTTTTATACCCACAGTGGTGAATGTGGGATTGACTACAATATACTTGAATATTTATGGTTGAGATGTATTATCTCCTTTTTCTAATTTTGAGTATCATCGCAGATATTCAATTTTCCCTAGAGACTGTCACTAGATTATCATTTAAATTGCTTACTGAATCACACACAGGAAAGCAATGACTAATGTTATTTTTAACCATTTAGCATAATTCCTTATATCATTTTCATTTTACTTGAAAATGGGAACATTAAAATTGTAATAAAAATAACTTTAAATAGAAGCAAGTTTATTCAAAAAAACTATGTAGGAAAAACCTCTGACTTTCATCTGACCTTTCATCTGGCTGTGTGTGTGTGTGTGCGTGTGTGTGTGTATATGTCTGTTAGTCACTCAGTCGTATCTGACTCTTTGCAACCCCATGGACTGCAGACCCAACAGGTTCCTCTGTCTATTGAATTCTCCAGACAAGAATACTAAAGATTCCCTTCCCCAGGGGGTCTTCCCGACCCAGGAATCAACCCCGGGTCTCCTGCAATATTTCCAATAATTTTCAAGAATCAATTACTATAACAAGTGTCATATCTTATGTACTGTGAGAGTCACACAGTAGCATAAGGTACAAAAGCTTTATAATGTAGCTGATGGAAAAACTACCTATACACAAATGCTCATTCAGAACAAAGTCGCGTCTGACTCTGCAACCCCATGGACCACAGCATGCCAAGCTTCCCTGTCCATCACTATCTCCTGATTTTGCTCAAATTCATGTCCACTGAGTTAGTGATACTATCTAACCATCTTAATCTCTGTTGCCTCCCCTTGCCCTTTTGCCTTCAAAACTTCCTAGCATCGGGGTCTTTTCTGATGAGGAGGCTCTTCGCATAAGGTGGCCAAGGTATTGGAGCTTCAGCATCCTTGCTTCCATGAATATTCAGGGTTGATTTTCTTTAAAATTGATTGGCTTGATCTCCTTGGAGTCCAAGGGACTCTCAAGAGTCTTCCAAACACAATTCAAAGAAATCAATTCTTTGGTCTTCAGCCTTCTTTATGATCCAACTCTCACATTCATACATGACTACTGGAAGAACCATAGCTGTGACTGTGTAGACATTGTCAGCAAAGTAATACCTCTAATTTTTAATAAACTATATCAATTTCTTGTGACAGTTTTTTCTTTGAAGGAGCAAGCATCTTTTAATTTCCTGGCTGCAGTCGCCATCCACAGTGATTTTGGAGCCAAAGAAAACAAAATCTATCCCAGTTTCCACTTTCCCCCGTCTATCTGCCATGAAGTGAAGGGACTAGATTTCATGATATTAGTTGTTTTTAATGCTGAGGTTCAAGCCAGCTGTTTCACTCATCTTTCACCCTTATCAAGAGAACGTTTAGTTCCTCTTCATTTTCTGCCGTTAGAATGATATCATCTGCATATCTGAGGTTGCTGTACTACAAGTACTGAATTTCAGACTTGTTGATTATAAGGGCTATTTTATTTCTTCTAAGGGATTCTTGTCCACAGTACATAGATATAATGGTCACTTGAATTAAATTCACCCATTCCCAGTCATTTTAGTTCACTGATTCTTAAGGTATCAATGTTCACTCTAGCTGTAAACTGGTTGAACACATCCAACTTACATTGATTCATGGACCTAATATTACAGATTACTATGTAACATTGTTAGAATGTGGTCCTGATAGAATGTGGTATGGCAAATCACTTCAATATTCTTGCCTTGAGAACCCCATGAACAGTATGAAAAGGCAAAATGATAGAATACTGAAAGAGGAACTCCCCAGGTCGGTAGGTGCCCAATATGCTACTGGATATCAGTGGAGAAATAACTCCAGGAAAAATAAAGGGATGGAGCCAAAGCAAAAACAATACCCAGTTGTGGATGGGACTGGTGATAGAAGAAAGGTCCAATGCTGTAAAGAGCAATATTGCATAGGAACCTGGAATGTTAGGTCCATGATTCAAGGCAAATTGGAAGTGGTCAAACAAGAGATGGCAAGAGTGAATGTTGACATTCTAGGAATCAGTGAAATAAAATGGACTGGAATGGGTGAATTTAACTCAGATGATCATTATATCTATTACTGTCGGCAGGAATCTCTTAGAAGAAATGGAGTAGCATTCATGGTCAATAAAAGAGTCTGAAATGCAATACTTGAATGCAATCTCAAAAATGACACAATGATCTCTGTTTGTTTCCAAGGCAGAACATTCAATATCTCAATAATCCAAGTCTATGCCCCAACCAGTAACACTGAAGAAGCTGAAGTTGAACAGTCCTATGAAGACCAACAAACCTTTTAGAATTAACACTCCAGAAAGATGTCCTTTTCATTATAGGGGACTAGAATACAAAAGTAGGAAGTGAGAAACACCTGAAGTAACAGGCAAATTTGGCCTTGGAGGACAGAATGGAGTAGGGCAAAAGCTAATAGCGCTTTGCCAAGAGAACACACTGGTAATAGCAAACACCCTCTTCCAAAAACACAAGAGAAGATTCTACACGTGGACAACACCTGATGGTCAACACTGAAATCAGATTGATTCTATTCTTTGCAGCCAAAGATGTAGAAGCTCTATACAGTCAATGAAAACAAGACCTGGATCTGACTGTGGCTCAGATAATGAACTCCTTATTGCCAAATTCAGACCTAAATTGAAAAAAGTAGGGAAAACCACTAAACCATTCAGGTATGACCTAAATCAGATCCCTTATGGTTATACAGTAGAAGTGAGAAATAAATTTAAAGGAGTGGATCTGATAGATAGAGTGCCTGATGAACTATGAATGGAGTTTCGTGACATTGTACCGGAGACAGGGATCAAGACGTTCCCCATGGAAATGAAATGCAAAAAAGCAGAATGGCTGTCTTGGGAGGCCTTCCAAATAGCTGAGAAAAAAAAGAGAAGTGAAAAGCAAAGGAGAAAAGGAAAGATATAAGCATCTGAATGCAGAGTTCCAAAGAATAGCAAGGAGAGATAAGAAAGCCTTTCTCAGCAATCAATGCAAAGAAATAGAGGAAAACAACAAAATGAGAAAGATAAGAGATTTATTCAAGAAAATTAGAGATACCAAGGAAACATTTCATGCTAAGATGGGCTTGATAAAAGACAGAAATGGTATGGCCCTAACAGAAGCAGAAGATATTAAGAAGAGGTGGCAAGAGAAGAACTGTACAAAAAAAGCCTCACGATCAATAAAATCACAACGGTGTGATCACCCACCTAAAGCCAGACATCCTGGAATGTGAAGTCAAGTGGCCCTTAGAAAGCATCACTATGAACAAAGCTAGTGGAGGTGATGGAATTCCAGTGAAGCTGTTTCAAATCCTGGAAGATGATGCTGTGAAAGTGCTGAACTCAATATGCCAGCAAATTTGGAAAACTCAGCAGTGGCCACAGGACCGGAAAAGGTCAGTTTTTATTCCAATCCCAAAGAAAGGCAATGCCAATGAATGCTCAAACTACAACAGAATTGTACTCATCTCACATGCTAATAAAGTAATGCTCAAAATTCTCCAAGCCAGGCTTCAGCAATACGTAAACTGTGAACTCCCTGATGTTCAAGCTGGTTTTAGAAAAGGCAGAGGAACCAGAGATCAAATTGCCAACATCTGCTGGATCATGGAAAAAGTAAGAGAGTTTCAGAAAAACATCTACTTCTGATTTATTGACTATGCCAAAGCCTTTGACTATGTGGATCACAATAAACTGGAAATTTCTGAAAGAGATGGGAATACTAGACCACTTGACCTGCCTCTTGAGAAAGCTATATGCAGGTCAGGAAGCAACCGTTAGAACTGTACATGGAGCAAAAGACTGGTTCCAAATAGGAAAAGGAGTACATCAAGACTGTATCTTGTCATTTTGCTTATTGAACTTATATGCAGAGTACATCATGTGAAATACTGAGCTGGAAGAAGCACAAGCTGGAATATCAATAATCTCAGATATGCAGATGACACTACCTTTATGGCACAAAGTGAAGAGGAGCTAAAAAGCCTGTTGAAGGAAGTGAAAGAGGAGAGTGAAAAGGTTGGCTGAAAGCTCAACATTCAGAAAACTAAGATCATGGCATCCGGTCTCATCACTTCATGGGAAATAGATGGGGAAACATTGGGAACAGTGCCAGTCTTTACTTTTTTGGCTCCAAAATCACTGCAGATGGTGATTGCAGCCATGACGTTAAAAGACGCTTACTCCTTGGAAGGAAAGTTATGACCCACCTAGATAGCATATTCAAAAGCAGAGACATTACGTTGCCAACAAAGGTCCATCTAGTCAAGGCTATGGATTTTCCAGTAGTCATGTTTTGATGTAAGAGTTGGACTGTGAAGAAGGCTGAGTGCCAAAGAATTGATGCTTTTGAAGTGTGGTGCTGGAGAAGACTCTTGCAAGTCCCTTGAACTGCAAGGAGATCCCACCAGTCCATTCTAAAGCAGATCAGTCCTAGGTGTTCTTTGGTAGGAATGATGCTACAGTTGAAACTCCAGTGCTTTGGCCACCTCATAGGAAGAGTTGACTCATTGGAGAAGACTCTGATGCTTAGAGGGATTAGGGGCAGAAGGAGAAGGGGACGACAGAGGATGAGATGGATGAATGACATCACTTACTAGATAGACATGAGTCTGAGTGAACTCCAGGAGTCGGTGATGGACAGGGAGGCCTGATGTGCTGCAATTCATGGAGTCGCAAAGAGTCAGACATGACTGAGCGACTGAACTGAACTGAACTGATGTAATATTGTTCTTTACAGTATCAGATTTTATTTTCACCATAGATACAACAACAACTAATTGAAATTTCTGCTTTGGCCTAGCCACTTCATTCTTTCTGGAGCTATTAGTAATTGCCCTCCACTCTTCCTCTGTAGTGTATTGGACACCTTTCAACCTTCTCTTTTGGTGTCATATATTTTTGCCTTTTCATAATATTCATAGTGTCCTTGTGGCTAGAATACTGGAGTAGTTTGCCATTTCCTCCTCCAGTGGATCACATTTTGTCAGAACACTTCATTATGACCCTTCTGATTAGGGTGGCCCTGCACAGCATAGCTCATAGCTTCATTGATTTACACAAGCTCCTTTGCTACAAAAAGGCTGTGATCCGTGAGATTTGAGACCTGTGCAGATCCAAATAGAGCTTTAATCTAGCTGAGCCAGGATGTACTCAGACTTCTCATCCACAGGTTTATAAGGTGATAGACCTATGCTATTTTAAGCTGTCAAACTTGTGGCAATTTATTACAACAGCAACAGAAAATTAATATAACCAATATAATATTGAGCAAAATTTTAAAATAAAACTTTAAACAGAGATGAATAAATATAACATTTTGCAAAATTTATAAAATAAAGAATATTTGAAAAAAGTTTCAAATCTGAAGCATTTTTAAGGATGAATGACCTTCTCCATCTTTATAAGTGAGACTTGTGTTCTTCCTTGTTTTATATTCTCTTAAAATTTCTCTCTTATACACTGCCTCAATGATAGGATTTCCATAAATTCACTCAAAAGATAAAGGAAAAGTTCCTAATAGCTCTTACCTTAGGATACCACTTGTTCCATAGCACAGGATTTGCTGTTTATTCATTTCATTTACTTTCAATGTTTTATATCACACCTATTATTAGCATAAATCTTTAAATTTGTTTTCAGGTGCATCACTAAACTAATAACTTTTAACCCTTACAAAATACATAGAATTCTTAAAATTTCAGATACCTTGCTTCTACTTCAATGCTTTTCAGCTGAGCCATGCTAAGTTTACTGCTGCTAAGACATTTCCTTGTTATTTAGTCACTAAGTCATGTCTGATTCTTTGTGACCCCAAAGACTGCAGCCCACCATGATCCTCTGTCCATGGAATTTCTCAGGCAACAATACTAGAGTGGGTAGACATTTCCTTCTCTAGGGGATCTTCCTGACTCAGAGATCAAACCCATGTCTCCTGCATTAACAAGCAGATTCTTTACTGCTGAACCATCAGGCAAGCCCAAGATATTTCTGTACTAACATACAATTGATATACTCATCAATATCATCTAATTAGTACATTATTAATAATGAAAATCATAATCTATTAGGAGTGTATGTGAAAGGTCTTTAATTCAGTCTTTCTAACTCCAACCTAGCTACATTTGGACTGGGTAAATATGTGACTTATGACATTCTTGGCTCCCTAGCATAGTCACCATGATGAGCAGAATAATACTTCCCAGAGATTTTCATACATAATCCCTGGAAAATAAATATTGTATGCTATATACAAGATAGAATTAAGTTTTCAGATGGAAGTAAGGTTGCTAATAAGATGACTATAATATAAGGAAATTATCCTGGATTATTTGGAAGGCAGACTTAAAGATCCTGGGGTTCTTTAAATATGGAAGGTGGAGGCAAAAGAGTAAGGTACAAAGAGAGATTTGAGGATGCTATGATGCTAGCTTTAAAACAGAGAAATATATATCAAGGATTGCAAGTGGCCTCTAGAAACTGAAAAAGGCAATAATATGGATTTTCCCTAGGTTCTTCAGGAATGTAATCCCTCTGATGCTCTAATATTAACCCAGTAAGACCCATGTCATACTTCTGAACTTTAGAACTGTAAGATAATAAATGTGTGTTTTCCTACTCACCATTGAGCTTGTGGTGATTTATTGCAGCAATAATAAGAAACCAATTCAGTCAATATTGACATAAAAAACAGTGAAGAAAATTCACACTCCTAGAAGTACCAGGGAGTCACTGTCTATTCTAGAAAGGGCCACCCTTAAATGAGTTTATTAAATGCAGATTTTCCTCCACACTCTTGTTCCAAAAAGAAACAATGTGCATGGTTGGCATTACCAGAACTACAGCAGACGACCAACATTACAAATGATTGTTTGCAAGAAACAGAAATCATTATCACATCTTCTCCAAACAGGGTTCTTTGATCTAACTGCCAGCTGATGGATTCCAGTGTTCTTTATTCTTAATTGGCTCCTGCATACAAGAAGGTAAGCTAACAGCAAACTCAACCCCACTCCATCAATCCTCTTCAATGTCAGCCTGTAATTTTTAGTGCTCCTCTTTCTCTTGAAATTCTATAAGAGCTCAAAAATAATTGGAAGCACTCCATAAATTCTTCCTTTGAACATACTGATTGATCTCAATTCAACTTCTTTAAACATCTCTAGGTATTCTATTATCAGAAATTTTCAAAAGACCTCTTTTTCTGATCAAAATGATACTTTTTAAAGGAAACTGAAGTTTATAAAATATAAAGGATCTGAGCTGATTTTTTTCAATAGGATAGCCTACTCCTCAAATACACAACAATCATTAGATAAGCCTTCAAATTATGTGCTTATTATCCTTAACATTTTTGCAGTTGGCACTTAGTCAAGAGATTCTCCTTAGAATAAAGGAATGTAAGCTCTGACAGAGACTAGCAAAGCCTTGGGCAACTGGGAAGTTCATTTATCTTTCTCTTCCATTTTCCCTCAAATTGAGTTCATAATTTCTGCCAGGAGTGGTGTGAGAGTTAATTGAGTGTTAAAATAAAGAACTACTGCAGTAACCTTTGGAGCACTGTGACATGTACCTACTAACTTTCAATTCAGCTCTTCATTTTTTAACCATCTTCCCTGAGTAAGACTTCATTTATCAATTTACATAACTATGCTAATATCTATACTCATATATTAATATCTTGAACTAAATTGAGATACAGATCTATGCATTATTTTCCTGCAGAAAAAATTTTTTAAAAGTTCTCTTTATAATTTGATGCATTCAAAATACTTTTCGTATGTGTACCAACTCTTAGAACAACATTAAGTAAACCAGTCAACTAAATAAATACAGCCTCACCAGCTATTTTTCTGCAAAAAAAAAAAACCCTTAGAATATGAAAATAACAACAATTTAAAAATTAGTAATTATAATAAATCTAAGGTTTGTTTTATCCTCTTCCAGGGTATTGTTTTCTTTAATTATCTTTTTTCAAAAAGTTATTAAGGCATACATTGTATATAATAAAAGGC
>SJYC01091737.1:0-21947 GCA_006408675.1 Madoqua kirkii | reverse complement strand
GTATTTTCTCTGAAGAAACTTAAAAAAAAAAACAAAAAGATGGAGCTAATCAAGATTCCCCAAAATGGTTCCAACATTCACTGACTATATGATAGTTGAATAATAAGACAAAAATAAAATTTTATTTAAGACTTGTATGCTGTATGAGAATGATGTAGATGTCAATAATACTCTACATATCTAATTTTAGGATTCCAGATTCAACTCTGTAATAAGTAAGCTGTTAAGCCTAGGATGCCATTTTACTAAATTAAGTCTCAGTTCTACAGCAATAAAATAGGGCATTATAGTGCAGTACAATACAATTCTTAAAATTCTGAATAGCTTTGAAAATACAAAGAAAAATTTCTATAAAGTTCACACTAGCTCAGTTGTCCTCGGTTCTTCAATCATAGTGTTATATTTTACTATGCCATGAAATCCTCAAGTCTAAACAAGTATTTATTAACTGAGTAATCTATGTGGCTGACACTGTCAGAGCCATGAAACAATCAAAAACAAAGTGAACAGCATTTTCTACTCTCAATATTAGAATATAACTCTTAGAAAAAGAAAGAAAGAAAGAAAAATCTGCCCTTGATCAAGGGCAGAGTAAATAATCAAGTTTCAAAATTAGTGTCAGGCAAATGTTGGGAAAATTTCGAAAGGATAAACATTGGGAGTTGAAATCCTTTTCAAACAAATTCCAAACCATCAATTGCTCCTTCCTTTTCACCTGCTTCTTAACTATGGCTAGCTGGCCCTTCAGTCTTTCTGACTTTACTCTCAATGCCATTTTACTTAGCCTATCTAATTTTATCTTGTAAAATCTATTGAGAAGTCAACATACTTGCAAATTATACTGTCACCCTGATAACTTGTATAAGTAGCTCAACATAAAGCAAATTTTGCTCTTTTTTCTGGAATCTATCAAATACATGAGTATATGTCTATGTTCCAACCTACAAGTGGAGTTGAAGAAATGAGTCTCTTCTGGAAGATATTTAGAAAAATGTGAATGCACAAATATGTGAATTTATAATGTCTTAATTTTCCTTTCTCTGACTCACATAGTTATTTGGCTTTGAAAAACATATTAGTAAAGATGATGAATTAACAGGAAAAGACTTGTCAAATAAGCATTTCTCCCAAACTAATTGAAAACTCTGAGATTCTCCCAACAAGGATATTAATTTGTTCTATTCTGACTTTGCCATCATTGTTAATGATGTTACCATGTTCTAAGATCTGCTGCAAAGTGGGATAGATTTTTTAAATAACTGTGTTCTCAAAGTAAAATACGTTCTCATATTTATAAACTAATTTATGTTCATATAGGTGGTGCAGGAAGAAACAGTAATAATTACATAGTATCCCTCATTTTTTAAATCTACTTTAAAAGAATTATTTTAAATAAACAAAAATGAAGTAATAAATCATATGAATATTATAGAAGTGAGATGAGTATAATAAGTGGCATTATCCTAAAGAACATGAAGCTGAAACTATTGTCTGAACAAAATTCTACAGAGACAGTAAGATTAAACATTTTTGGAATGAGTAAAGAAAACATAAAGCAAATAAAGAGATGATCAGTATTTGCGGGATGGAAAGAAAATGTGAATCCCTAATCCAAGTGTCAAGATATCCCAAGTTTTATCTCAGGTAAGCAGGGTTGAACTGTATTTTTAATATTTTGAAACCTTACTCGCTATATTGCATTCTATCTAAAGAAAACTTGCATAAACAGCAAGAAAGCACAGAGCCGAAAGTAAGAAAAAGGACGCCCAACAAATACAAGGTAATATGGTTTATCTGGCACCCTTCAGATTGAGACACTAAATTTGAGGAACCCACACTGAGTCACTGGAAACAACACCTCTGTATACAAAAAGGGATACATAATCAAGTGTCACTGTAGTCCAAATGAAAAGTCTGTCATGATATTTCACCTTACTTTACTTTCATTTTCATTTCTAAGCAACATTCCATTTATGATTTGATGATAATGAAAGTTGTGACCTAGCTAGGCAGTTAAACACTGCAGTTAATGAAAATAATATTCTTTATTATCAGTTAATATATTGACCTTGCTTATTTTCTAGGATATTTTAACTACAGGACTAGAAGAGATCAGTTTTCATTCCAATCAAAAAGAAAGGAAATGCCAAAGAATGTTCAAACTACTCACGATTGCACTTATCTCACAAAGTAATGCTCAAAATTATCCAGCCAGGCTTCAACAGTATGTGAACCAAGAACTTCCAGATGTTCAAACTGGATTTAGAAAAGGCAGAAGAACCAGAGATCAAATCAATAACATTCACTGGATCATAAAAAGCAAGAGAATTCCAGAAAAAATATCTACTTCTGCTTTACTGATTATGGCAAAGGCTTTGACTGTGTAGATCACAACAAACAGTGGAAAATTCTTGAAGAGATGGGAATATCAGACCACTTGACCTGCCTCCTGAGAAATCTGTGTGCTGGTCAAGAAACAACAGTTAGAAACAGACATGGAACAACAGACTGGTTCCAAATTGGGAAAGGTGTACATCAAGGTTATATATTGCCACCCTACTTATTTAACTTATATGCACAGTACATCATGCGAAATGCTGGGCTGGATGAAGCACAAGTTGAAATCAACTGTGCCAGGAGAAATATCAATAACCTCAGATATGACTTCTTTGGTGGCTCAGATGGTAAAGCATCTGCCTACAATGTGGGAGACCCAGGTTTGATCCCTGTGTCAGGAAGATCCCCTGGAGAAGGAAACGGCAACCCATTCCAGTACCCTTGCCTGGAAAATCCCATGGGCAGGGAGCCTGGTAGGTGATAGTCCATGAGGCCATGAAGAGTCAAGCATGACTGAGTGACTTCAATTTTCATTTTCAGATATACAGATGACACCACCCTTATGGAAGAAAGTGAAAAAAAACTAAAGAGCTTCTTGATGAAAGTGAAAGAAGGGAGTGAAAAAGCTGGCTTAAAACTCATCATTCAAAAAACTAAGATCATGGCATCCTGTTCCATCACTCCATGGCAAATAGATGGGGAAACAATGGAAACAGTGACAGACTTTACTTTCCTTGGTTTCAAAATCACTGCAGATGGTGCCTTCAGCCATGAAATTAAAAGATACTTGCTCCTTGGAAGAAAAGCTATGACCAGCATAGACAGCATATTAAAAAGTAGAGACATTACTTTGCCAACAAAATTCATCAGTCAAAGCTTAGTTTTTCCAGTAGTCATGTATGGATGTGAGAGTTGGACTATGAAGAAAGCAGAGTGCTGAAGAACAGATGCTTTTGAACTGTGGTGTTGGAGAAGATTCTTGAGAGTCCCCTGGACTGCAAGGAGATTCAGCCATTCCATCCTAAAGGAAATCAGTCCTGAATATTCATTGGAAGGACTGATGCTGAAGCTGAAACTCCAAACTTTGTACATCTGATGCAAAGAACTGACTCATCTGAAAAGACCCTGATGCTGGGAAAGACTGAAGGCAGGAGAAGGGGATAACAATGGATGAGATGGTTGGATAGCATCACTGACTCAATGGACATTAGTTTTAGTAAGCTCTAGGAGTTGGTGATGGATGCAGAAGACTGGCATGCCGTTGTCCTTGGGGTCACAAAGAGTCAAACATAACTGAGTGACTGAACTGAACTGAACTGAATTTGAGTTGTCATCCTGTGTTCCACTTAACATTAGTACCGTAACAAAGGCCAAATGCTGGACAACAGGTAAATTATCCCAAACATTTACATGCAATCAGATCCTTTAGTGAATAATAATTCAATTATCCTCTCTTGATAAAGCAAACTTAGTTCCAGTTCCAGTTTAATTGCTCAGTCATGTCCAACTCTTTGCGACCCCATGAACCCCAGCATGCCAGGCCTCCCTGTCCATCACCAACTCCCGGAGACTATCCAAACCATGTCCATGTCCTCAGGTTGCAATCCATGGGGTTGCAAATTGTTGGACATGACTCAGCGACTGAGCACACTGAGGGCATCTATACAGTGCTATATATATTACATGTAATATGTAGAATTTGAATACTTCTAATAATTAAACTAAACCTATATACAAATTATAGATGAATTAGATTAATACAATTTATAATGAAAAAACGGAATAATCTAGACACAAAAGAATATATATTGTATAATTCTATTTTTATAAAGTAAAAAAAAAATTAAGCAATAGTATTTAAGTCAAAATTACGGTTACCTTTGGGAATTTATCCTGAAATGGAATGTGGAGTGGTGGTGGTGACCAGGGGTGTTTTGAAGTGATCACAGTGTTCTTGTTCTGGCTTCCAGTTACACAGGTGCATTCAATGGGTGACATTTTGTCAATCTATGTAAACAAACCAAGGATTTTGGAAAACAAAGTACTTCTGGACTGACTGACCATGGGTTTCAAATGTGGTAGAGGACACTAGTTCTGGTGTTCTGCAATGTACTATTTCTTCATTATAGTTTTTCTCACACTACATTATACCTGCTTCTTGGTAGGTGTTTTTCCACTCATATGTATCCCTATAAGGGCAGAAGCTATAATTGTATTGCTCATTATTGCATTCTGCAGCACATAACACAGTATTCAGCATATCGAAAGTGATCAGTCAACTACTTTGCTGAATGTTGACATGAACCAGGAAATAGACTATATAGAAAGAATGGGAAAAGATAGCAATAATAAAGGCAATAAGAATCCCAAGACCCTCTTGATGCCTGGGACAAGGCAGTGCTCACAGTCGTCCTGTGAGAAGTATCATAGCCAATCAAGTTTTCAGATCTCTCAGCCAATCAGTATCCAGTCAGCTATGTGTCCTGAACAAATTAGGCTAAACCTAGATCATTTACACAGGGTCACATAAAAACCTGAAGACAAAGTGGTAAAAGTAGCCCCATGGTCAGATTTTTTCTGTTATTAAATATTTTCCCTCCCTATTTGATTCTGCCCCTCCTCTTCAGCTTGAGAGGAGGTCGTGACCTGTGACCTTGTAGGCTGTCTGGCATTTATGCTCTTCTGGTTCTTGTGGCTTTTGACATGATGATAACCTTGACCAACGTGTTATGATTCTAGCCTGCCTAACTTCCCTGTTTGGCTTTAAAGTTTAGATGGAGGTTAAATTAAGGATATTTCTATTTCCTGTACCTCACTAGCATAGCTGTCTGATTTCCTGACAAAGCAGAATTTTAGAAGTAAAGTTACTTTAGAAATCACCAAATTTAATGCTCTAATTTTATATATACAAACATGAAAAACCAGAGTTTAAATGGCTGATGCAAGACAAGCCACATACATATGTAGAAAAGAAATAGATTTTAGAAGTTATGCCATCTGACACATTGTACAAGATACAGTTTAAGAAAGCAACGAATAGCCAGTCCAGGTTCAATGCATAATACTGGATGCTTGGGGCTGGTGCACTGAGATGACCCAAAGGGATGGTACAGGGAGGGGTGTTCAGGATGGGGAACATGTGTACACCTGTGGTGGATTCATGTTGATGTATGGCAAAACCAGTTAAAAAATAAAATACAAAAAAAAAAGAAAAAGAAAAAGAAAGCAAACCTCCAATTTGAGCAAGTTGGGATTTAAACCACAATTCTATTTGTCAGTGTTGCTTCAAGCTCATCATCTGTAAATCATGTTAATATTATTCTGTACTTCTATATATATTGTGTATATTAAATGAGATGCTATTTGTAGACCTCTGAACTAAGCTTGGCATATTGTTATCAATAAATAAATGGTAATTATCACTAGTACTTAATGTTAACCTTCTGATTTTCAGGTTCATTCTCTTTCCAGGAAACCATAAAGTCTCTTGATAAGACTGAATTTTTTCTAGACAATTTTCTAGTTGATAAATGAAATAATTAACAATATTTCTCTTATTGGACTTCATCAAATTTTTTTGTACTTAGTTTCATAAAGTGAATATATTATTGTTTCAACCGCTGCATATCATAATGGATTTGCCATACAAAATATGACATGTAATTAAATTTGAATGGAAATTCACTTTAAGTGGGTGTCTTGGATTTTAATTTGCTAAATCTGAAAACTCTACCTCACAGTCTACCAAAGTAGATTTTGCAAAATTCAATATCATTTTATAAGCGAAAGCAACTTCAGACAAATACTAATTAAAGACCTATTCAGTAAAATTTTTCAATATTACCTCAGGTTTATTTACTCAATACTCATTATTTTAATAAACTTAAATACACCAAGCTTAAACTTCAGTGAGTAAGCATATCCTTTAGCTACAAATCTCTCTTATCAATAATTTTCTTTTTGTGAAAATTAACATTAGTGATCCCACAGAAAATTCTAGCTCATACAGCCTTATTTTTCTATATTTCCCCATAATAACTGTGAGAGAAAATAGAAATTTTAAATAAGAAGTTTAAAATGCTCCCTATTAAAAATAGGGAAGATATGCCCTCCCTTTTTTCTTATAGCATTAACTTAAAATATTTTTAATTGGAAGTTTTCATTCTTTTTAAAATGTAGGTAAACCACTAGACCATTCAGGTATGACCTAAATCAAATCCCTTACAATTAAACAGTGGAAGTGACAAACAAATTTAAGGGATTAGCTCTGGATAGACAGAGTGCCTGAAGAATTATGGATGGAGGTCCGTGACATTGTACAGGAGGCAGTGATCAATATCATCCCCAAGAAAAAGAAATACAAAAAGGCAAAATGGTTGTCTGAGGAGGCCTTACCAATACCTGAGAAAAGAAAAGAAGCTGAAGGCAAAGGAGAAAAGGAAAGACATACCCATTTGAAAGTGGAGTTTCAAAGAATAAGAAGGAGAAAACAACAAAGAGAACAGCAATAAGAAAGCCTTCCTAAGTAATCAGTGTAAAGAAATAGAGGAAAATAATAAAATGGGAAAGTCTAGAGATTGTTTCATGAAAATTAGAGATACCAAGGGAGCATTTTATGCAAGGATGGGCACAATAAACTACAGAAATGGTATGGACACAACATAAGCAGAAGATATTGAAAAGATGTTGCAAGAACACACAGAAGAGCTATACAAAAAAAGATCTTCAATACCCAGATAACCATGGTGGTGTGATCACTCATCTAAAGCCAGACATCCTGGAAAGCAAAGTCAAATGGGCCCTAGGAAGCGTCACTATGAACAAATCTAGTGGAGGGGATGGAATTCCAGTTGAGCTGTTTCAAATCCTGAAAGATGATGCTGTAAAAGTGCTGCATTCAATGTGCCAACAAATTTAGAAAACTCAGCAATAGTCACAGGACTGGAAAAGATCAGGTTTTATTTCAATCCCAAAGAAAAGCAATGCCAAAGAATGATCAAACTACTACACAATTGCAATCATCTCACACACTAGCAAAGTAATACTCAAAATTCTCCAAGCCAGGCTTCAACAGTACATAAACCATGAACTTCCAAATATTTAAGCTAGATTTAGAAAAGGCAGAGAAATCAGCGATCAAGTTGCCAACATCCATCGGATCATCAAAAAAGCAAGAGACTCCCAGAAAAACATCTACTTCTGCTTTATTGACTAAGCCAAAACCTTTGACTGTGTGGATTACAACAAATGGCAGAAAATTCTTAAAGAGATGGGAATACTAGACCACCTGGCCTGCCTCCTGAGACATCTGCATGCAGGTCATAAAACAACAGTTAGAACTGACATGGAAAAACAGACTGGTTCTAAATTGGGAAAGGGGTACATCAAGGCTGTGTATTGTCAACCTGCTTGTTTAACTTATATGCCGAGTACATCATGAGAAACATTGAGCTGGAGGAAGCGCAAGCTGGAATCAAGATTTCTGGAAGAAATATCAATAACCTCAAATATGCAGATGATACCACCCTTAAAGAGCCTCTTGATGAAAGTGAAAGAGAGGAGTGAAAAAGTTGGTTTAAAACTCAACATTCAGAAAACTAAGATCATGGCTACTGGTCCCATCACTTCATGGTAAATAGATGGGGAAACAGTGACAGACTTTATTTGGGGGGGCTCCAAAATCACTGCAGATGGTGACTGCAGACATGAAATTAAAAGATGCTTGCTCCTTGGAATAAAAGCTATGACTAACCCAAATAACATATTAAAAAGCAGAGACGTTACTATGCCAGTAAAGGTCCGTCTAGTCAAGGCTATGGTTTTTCCAATAGTCATATATGGATGTGAGAGCTGGACTATAAAGAACACTGAGTACCAAAGATTTGATGATTTTAAACTGTGGTGTTAAAGACTCTTGAGAGTCCCTTGTACTACAAGGACATCCAACCATTCCATCCTAAAGGAAATCAGTACTGAATATTCATTGAAAGGACTAATGCTGAAACTGAAACTCCAATACTTTGGCTACCAGATGGGAAGAACTGACTCATTTGAAAAGACCGTGATGCTGAGAAAAATTGAAGGTCAGAGGAGAAGGCGATGACAGAGAATGAGACGGTCGGATGGCATCACTGACTTGATGGACTTGAGTTTTAGTAAGCTCTGGGAGTTGGTGATGGACAGGGAAGACTGGCATGCTGCAATCCATGGGGTCACAAAGAGTCAGATATGACTGAGTGACTGAACTGAACTGAACTGAAACCTTTTTTTAAACTACATATGCCTCTTTCCAGCCCTATGACCCAAGAATGTGTTTATCAAGGGCCTGGAAACTCTCCTTAATATGCAGTCATACAGCAAGTGAGTGACTATCTCCGTTACTGTGAATGGTAGGAGCCTAACTTCAGTTAGCACACTATTGAAAACTTTCTCCTGTCATAAAGATATGAGTTTAGTTTTTCTTTGGATAAAGCCAGTTAGCAAACACAGATAGTCACCTCAATTACCAGGTGAGTTTAGGATGAAGTATGTATGAAAATGTTTCTGTTAAGTCCTATTAGTTGAGGACCATTTATTTTTAAGAAGACATGTTTCTACTTGGTCTATAAAAGAGTGTGATGTCTTTCTGTCTTTGCACTCTTATAGCAGATTGCAGCAATGCACTCTACATTCTGGTTTCATGTTTGTTTAAAAATAAATTGTTTTCTTTCTTTCCTACCTCTGTGGAGAGGCTTTTCTGAGTTGAGAGACTATTTCAGATTAAATTCTATTTCCCTAACAGTATTTTAGTCTGGGGCTTCCTAAGTGGTGCTAGTGGTAAAGAATCTGCCTGCCAATACAGGAGACTTAAAAGACACAGGCTCCATCCCTGGGAAGATCCCCTGGAGAAGGAAACAGCAACCCACTCTAGTGACTATTTGAAAATTCCATGCACATAGGAGCTTGGAGGGCTACAATTAATGGGACCACATAGAGTTAGACAAAACTGAGTGACGTGAACACACAAACAACATTATTTAAATCTAGGCTGTGGTGAATCTGGGCTGGTTCCTCTGATCTATTATACAAATTTTTGGTATAAAACTCAAGGGAAGATTACATGTGAAATTAATTTTTAAAATGAATACATCAAAAAGAGTTTTTCACAAATTCATGAATTTGCTGAAATTCATGTGCTGCCTAGTCCTACACTATAGCAATAATATTCTGCCTTAATTTCCATTTTTTTGGAATATCATTTTTAACCTTAGAAAATAATTCTGAAGATAAGATATAAAGTAACTTTGCTCAGCAAGAAGTCTTTGTTTCAGGCAAGATCCAAGCAACATCACAAATGATTTTGAGATTCATAAGTAATATCTAATGGCAACTAAAAGACAGAAAAATTTTCTTAAACTAGAGTAATAATTGAAGTAATTATATGCAATGAACAAAAATCTTAAAATAAGACAATTTTCTGGATGAAATCATTTTATTCACTGAAATTCTTTCTTCAAATTTTTTGCTATATAGTTTACCTCAAATGTAAAACAAGAACAAAGTTTTTGGAAGAATTTGTACAAATAAAAATTAATGATACTTATAAAAGAATGTTTTAATATTGGTATACTTTAGTTAGAAAAGAAACACAAGGTAATTTCAACAAATTACATCCTTAGTTTTCAGGCTAATATTTGTGTCTATCATTTGCTAATAGCAAATTAGTAAACTGTATTTATTTAACTTATATGCAGAGTACATCATGAGAAATGCTGGACTAGAAGAAACACAAGCTGGAATCAAGATTGCTGGGAGAAATATCAATAACCTCAGATATGCAGATGATACCACCATTATGGCAGAAAGTGAAGAAGCACTAAAGAGCCTCTTGATGAAAGTGAAAGAGTAAAGCGAAACAGTTGGTTTAAAGCTCAACATTGAAAAAACAAAGATCATGGCATCCGGTCCCATCACTACATGGGAAATAGATGGAGAAACAGTGGAAACAGTGTCAGATTTTATTTTGGGGGGCTCCAAAATCACTGCAGATGGTGACTGAAGCCATGAAATTAAAAGACGTTTACTCCTTGGAAGAAAAGTTATGACCAACTTAGACAGTATATTCAAAAGCTGAGACATCACTTTGCCAACTAAGGTCTGTCTAGTTAAGACTATGGTTTTTCCAGTGGTCATGTATGGATGTGAGAGTTGGACTGTGAAGAAGGCTGAGCGCTGAAGAATTGATGCTTTTGAACTGTGGTGTTGGAGAAGACTCTTCAGAGTCCCTTGGACTGCAAGGAGATCCAACCAGTCCATTCTAAAGGAGATGAGCCTTGGGATTTCTTTGAAAGGAATGATGCTAAAGCTGAAACTTCAGGACTTTGGCCACCTCATGCAAACAGTTGACTCATTGGAAAAGAGTTTGATGCTGGGAGGGATTGGGGACAAGAGGAGAAGGGGATGTTAGAGGAAGAGATGGCTGGATGGCATCACGGACTCGATGAACGTGAGTCTGAGTGAACTCCGGGAGATGGTGATGGGCAGGGAGGCCTGGTGTGCTGCAATTCATGGGGTCACGAAGAGTCGGACACGACTGAGGGACTGAACTGAACTTATGGCGCTTTCCTGGTGTCTCAGAAGGTAAAAAATTGGCCTGTGATGCACAAGATCCAGGTTTGGTCCCTGGGTTGGGAACATACCCTGGAGAAGGAAAGAGCAACCCACTCCAGTATTCTTATTTAGAGAATTCCCTGGACCGAAGAGCCTGATGGGCTACAGTTCAGCGTTTTGCGGAAGAATCAGACACGACTGAGCAGCTAACACTCACATGGCGCTTTCTACCTGAAATCAGTAGATTCCTTAAAATTTTGGCATTACCAAAAGGATTGTAATACTGACATACTTTAATTTGCCCATATTTCTATCTTTATCCTCAATAGCAAAGGAAAAATGTGACTGTTTCATCACTTTCTCGGCCAGATTATATCAACTGACATAGAAAACTTCTTGTTAGCCAACACTTAAGTAAGAGGCCCTCCACAGTAAATAATATTCACCTACAATGCAAACCAAATGCAATCATAAATTGGCAGGATTGTGAAGCTAAAGATATGACGCTCCTCATTCCCTATCGTAACATTGTTACAGCTGATAAATTTGGTATAAAAAATATTAGCTTTTTTTTTGCAAGAGAAGGGAGAGAAGGGTATCAAATGATATAGATAATAGATAGATAGATATAGATAATAGATAGATATTAGGAATAAGAAGCACTGTGATTTTTGTTCATTAACCTTTTATTTTATAGCAGGATGAAATCAATAATCTACTTATTCAGCCAAGTGAAAGGTAATTTCAAACAATTTCATAAGAGATTGAACTTTTATAGTTTTTTTTTCTCTCCCACAAATTCCAACAGAAAATAATAATAACTTTTCAAGTGCTGGACAAATATAAATTGTCAGATCTTGGCAGTCTTTCAAATACATGAAATAAAATCCGTTCACAAGTGAATAATCATCTTACTAAAAGTACTGCTTTCTGCAAGACATGAAATAGTTTTTAGAGCAGATTACTGGCATACTCTGAAGCTGAATATGATCGAGCTTCTGTATTTTACATGGTCTACTAGGGTGAGTTGAAAATTATGACCATTTTCTTTTCTGGTTAGGGCTGTCTATCTGGCTTATAGATGGTGCTTTCCAGCTAAATACTCACCATGAAATGTAGTGAAGCAGCAGTCACGTCTGTAGAAGCTCAATAATGTCTGACTCTTTGCAACTCCATCGTCTGCAGCCCACCAGGCTCCTCCGTCCATGGAATTCTCCAGTAAAGAATACTGAAGTGGGTTGCCATTCCCTTCTCCAAGGGATCTTCCCAATCCAGGAACCGAAACTGGGTTCAATCAGGCAGATTCTTTACCATCTGAACCACCAGGGAAACCAATCCTCACATGACCTTTCTGCAATGCCTGAACTCTCAAATAGTGAGAGCACTGGTATCTTTTCTTATTAGGACACTAATCCTATAGGACCGCATCCCTCCCTTACGACCTCATTTAAAATCGTTTTTGTTGTTTTTTATTTCATTAGGTTTTTATTGCAATAAAATTGGTATAAAAATTTATCTTTTAGGTATACAACAATACATTCTGACAATAGTGATCACCACCAAAAGTCTTGTTACAACCTGTCATCAAACAAGTCACCTCCTTCACTTATTTCACCCACTCCCAAACACCTTCCTCTTTTAGAAACTTTTAAAGAGAATAATATATTCAACTAGAAATTTAGAGAATCGAACAGTTGAGTTAAATGTTTTATACTGAGAAGCACCAGTGTCACCTCTCAAGGAATGCTTTTAGTATTTCTGTTTCTACTATAAATCTTTTTCCTCTTTTCCTTCTTTATATTGTAATCATTCCCATTATTCTTCTAACTTATCAAAAGTAAATAATATGGTAATGAGCTTCCCTGATGGCTCGGTGGTAAAGAATACCCGTTGTTAATGTTGTAGATGCAAGTTTGATTCCTGATCGAGGAGGATCCAACATGCTGTCCAGAACCTGGGCCCATGTGCCACAACTGCTGATCCCATGATCAAGTGCCTGCCAGGCACAGCTAATGAAGCCTGCACACCCCAGAGCCCACACGCCCTAGTTCGTTCATGTCAGTTGGTCAGTAGAGTCCAACTCTTTGCAACCCCATGAATCGCAGCACGCCACTCCTGGAGTTAACTAAAACTCATGTCCATCGAGCCAGTGATGCCATCCAGACATCTCATCCCTGAGGCCCCTTCTCTTCCTGACCCTAATCCCTCCAAGCATCAGAGTCTTTTCCAATGACTCAACTCTTCACATGAGGTGGCCAAAGTATTGGAGTTTCCAGCTTTAGCATCAGTCCTTCCAAAGAACACCTAGGCTGATCTCCTTCAGAATGGTCTGGTTGGATCTCCTTGCAGTCCAAGGGACTCTCAAGAGTCTTCTACAACACCACAATTCAAAAGCATCAATTCTTCAGCACTCAGCTTTCTTCACTTTCCAACTCTCACATCCATAAATGACTACAGGAAAAACCATAGCCTTGACTAGACGGACCTTTGTTGGCAAATTAATGTCTCTGCTTTTCAATATGTTATCTAGGTTGGTCATAACTTTCTTTCCAAGGAGTAAGCGTCTTTTAATTTCATGGCTGCGACCACGATCTGCAGTAATTTTGGAACCCCAAAAAATAAAGTCTGACACTATTTCCACTGTTTCCCCATCTATTTTCCCTGCTTCCCAATCTATTTCCCATGAAGTCATGGGACCAAATGCCATGATCTTCATTTTCTGAATGCTGAGCTTTAAGCCAACTTTTTCACTCTCCTCTTTCACTTTCATCAAGAGGCTTTTTAGTTCCTCTTCACTTTCTGCCATAAGGGTGGTGTCATCTGCATAGCTGAGGTTATTGATATTTCTCCTGGCAATCTTGATTCCAGCTTGTGTTTCTTCCAGTCCAGTGTTTCTCATGATGTCCTCTGCATATAAGTTAAATAAGCAAAATGACAATATACAGCCTTGACATTCTCCTTTTCCTATTTGGAACCAGGCTGTTGTTCCATGTCCAGTTCTAACTGTTGCTTCCTGACCTGTATACAGGTTTCTCAAGAGGCAGGTCAGGTGGTCTGGTATTCCCCCTCTCTTTCAGAATTTTCCACAATGTATTGTGATCCACACAGTCAAAGGCTTTGGCATAGTCAATAAAGCAGAAGAAGATGTTTCTCTGGAACTCTCTTGCTTTTTCCATGATCTGGTAGATGTTAACAATTTGATCTCTGGTTTCTCTGTGTTTTCTAAAACCAGCTTGAACATCACGAAATTCACAGTTCACGTATTGCTGAAGCCTGGCTTAGAGAATTTTGAGCATTACTTTACTAGTGTGTGAGATGAGTGCAATTGTGTGGTAGTTTGAGCATTCTTTGGCATTGCCTTTTTTGGGGACTGGAATGAAAACTGACCTTTTCCAGTCCTGTGGCCACTGCTGAGTTTTCCAAATTTGTTGGCATAGTGAGTGCAACACTTTCACAGCATCATCTTTCAGGATTTGAAGCAACTCAACTGGAATTTCATCTCCTGAACTAGCTTTGTTCGTAGTGATGCTTTGTAAGGCCCACTTGACTTCACATTCCAAGATGTCTGGCTCTAGATTAGTGATCACATACTCATGATTATCTGCATCTTAAAGATCTGTTTTGTACCATTCTTCCATGTATTCTTGCCACCTCTTCTTGAAATCTTCTAATTCTGTAGGTCCATACCATTTCTGTCCTTTATTGAGCCCATCTTTGCATGAAATGTTCCCTTGGTATCTCTAATTTTCTTGAAGAGATCTCTAGTCTTTCCCATTCTGTTGTTTTTCTCTATTTCTTTGCACTGATCACTGAAGAAGCCTTTCTTACCTCTTCTTGCTGTTCTTTGGAACTCTGCATTCAGATGCTTATATCTTTATTTTTCTCCTTTGCTTTTCACCTCTCTTCTTTTCACAGCTATTTCTAAGGCCTCCCCAGACAGCCATTTTGCTTTTTTGCATTTCTTTTCCATGACGATCATCTTGATCCCTGTTCCCTGTACAATGTCACGAACCTCATTCCATAGTTCATCAGACACTCTATCTATCAGATCTAAGCCCTTAAATCTATTTCTCACTTCCACTGTAAAATCATAAAGGATTTGATTTAGATCATACCTGAATGGTCTAGTGGTTTTCCCTGCTTTCATCAATTTAAGTCTGAATTTGGTAATAAGGAGTTCATGATCTGAGCCACAGTCAGCTCCTAGTCTTGTTTTTGTTGACTGTATAGAGCTTCTCCATCTTGGCTGCACAGAATATAGTCAATTTGATTTCGGTGTTAATCATCTGGTGATGTCCATGTGTAGAGGCTTCTCTTGTGTTGTTGGAAGACGGTGTTTGCTATGCCTTATTAGCAAATTCAGACTCAAACTGAAGAAAGTAGGGTAAACCACTAGACCATTCAGGAATGACCTAAATCAAATCCCTTATGATTATACAGTTAAAGTGAGAAATAGATTTATGGGACTAGATCTGATAGATAAGAGTGTCTGATGAACTATGGAATGAGGTTCCTGACATAGTACAGGAGACAGGGTTCAAGATGATCCCCATGGAAAAGAAATGCAAAAGAGCAAAATGGCTGTCTAAGGAGGCCTTATAAATAGCTGTGAAAAGAAGAGAAGTGTAAAGCAAAGGAGAAAAGGAAAGACATAGGCATTTGAATGCAGATTTGCAAAGAATAGCAAGAGGTGAAAGCCTTATTCAGAGATGAATGCAAAGAAATAGAGGAAAACAACAGAATGGGAAAGACTAGAGATCTCTTCAAGAAAATTAGAGATACCAAGGAAACATTTCATGCAAAGATAGACTCGATACAGGACAGAATTGGTATAGACCTAACAGAAGCAGAAGATATTAAGAAGAGGTGGCAAGAATACATGGAAAAACTGTGCAAAAAGGATCTTCACGACCCTAGTAATCACGATGCTGTGATCACTTATCTAGAGCCAGATATCCTGGATGTGAAGTCAAGTGGGCCTTAGAAAACATCACTACGAACAAGCTCATGGAGGTGATGGAATTCCAGTTGAGTTGTTTCAAACCCTGAAAGATGATGCTGTGAAAGTGCTGAACTCAATATGCCAGCAAAATTGGAAAACTCAGCAGTGGCCACAGGACTGGAAAATGTCAGTTTTCATTTCAATCCCAAAGAAAGGCATTGCCAAAGAACGCTCAAACTACTGCACAATTGCCCTTATCTCACATGCTAGTCAAATAATGCTCAAAATTCTCCAAGCCAGGCTTCATCAATATGTGAACTGTGAACTTCCTGAACTTCAACCTGGTTTTGAAAAGGCAGAGGAACCAGAGTTCAAATTGTCAGCATCCATTGGATCATGGAAAAAGCAAGAGAGTTCCAGAAAAACATGTAGTTCTGCTTTATTGACTATGCCAAAGCCTTTGACTGTGTGGATCACAATCAACTGTGGAAAATGCTTCAAGAGATGGGAACACCAGACCGCCTAACCTGCCTATTGAGAACCTGTATGCAGGTCAAGAAGCAACGGTTAGAACTGGACATGATACAACAGACTGATTCCAAATAGGAAAAATAGTACATCAAGGCTGTATATTGTCACCCTGCTTATTTAACTTCTATGCAGAGCACATCCTGAGAAATGCTGGACTAGAAGAAACACGAGCTGGAATCAAGATTGCCAGGAGAAATATCAATAACCTCATATGCCGATGACACCACCCTTATGGCAGAAAGTGAAGAGGAACTAAAAAGCCTCTTGATGAAAGTGAAAGAGGAGAGTGAAAAAGTTGGCTTAAAGCTCAACATTCAGAAAACGAAGATCATGGCATCCGGTCCCATCACTTCATGGGAAATCGATGGGGAAACAGTGGAAACAGGGTGAGACTTTATTTGGGGGGCTCCAAAATCACTGCGTGTGGTGAGTGCAGCCATGAAATTAAAAGACGCTTCCTCCTTGGAAAGAAAGTTATGACCAATCTAGACAGCATATTCAAAAGCAGAGACATTATTTTGCCGACTAAGGTCTGTCTAGTCAAGGCTATGGTTTTTCCTGTGATCATGTACGGATGTGAGGGTTGGACTATGAAGAAGGCTGAGCACCGAATGATTGATGCTTTCGAACTGTGGTGTTGGAGAAGACTCTTGAGAGTCCCTTGGACTGCAACGAGATCCAACCAGACCATTCTAAAGGAGATCAGGCCTGGGATTTCTTTGGAAGGAATGATGCTAATGCTGAAACTCCTGTACTTTGGCCACCTCATAGGAAGAGTTGACTCATTGGAAAAAGACTCTGATGCTGGGAGGGATTGGGGGCAGGAAGAGAAAGGAACGACAGAGGATGAGATGGCTGGATGGCATCAGTGACCCGATGGACGTGAGTCTGAATGAAGTCCGGGTGTTGTTGATGGACAGGGAGGCCTGGCGTGCTGCGATTTATGGAGTTGCAACATGTCGGACACCACTCAGTGACTGAACTGAACTGAACTGAACTGAGCCATTTGACAACCACTTTCTGTCATTTTTAGCTTTTTTTTTTTTTTTTTTTTTTACGGTGTTAAGATTGATCACATATTTCTTTGCCAATAAAAGTATGTTACAGATTTTGACAAAAATTTATTTTAAATTATAAATGCAATTTTACATTAATGTATATACAAATACTGATCACTTATGGACCAAGTGATATACTAATATTTTATAATCTTTTGTAAGAATCTAAGTTTAGATTTTACATTTATGCTATTTTAAGATAACTGTTTGTAGGCACAAAGTTAAGTAGACCTTATTTCCTACAACTTATCAGTTGATAATGTCATGTTCTATTCCATTTCTTAGTTGGAACAAAGCTTAACCATACATTTCTACACTTTCTCACAAATCTCCAATGATCTTTCATTTTTTCTTGCTGACAAAAACAAAATATTAATGTATGAAGTTCCTGAATCTCATCCCTTAATATATCTATCACCCCAAATCCATTTTTTCCTATCACTTTGATCAACCATCAACTGTCTGTTGCCAGTTTTATATTATAATCTCCTTATAATATGATAATTTCCATTTATTCAACTAATGAATCAGTACCTTATTTCCTAGAATCTAAAACTCCCCTTAGTTTTCTATCTTGCATTTCTGGAATTCATTATCAGTTAATTCCTCAGGAAACACCTACATGAGTTACATTTTCTGAATCCTTAAGATTATTGATTATATCTTCTTGTATGATTGTCTTCTTAATAAATAAAAGTAAATTATTTTCACATAGAATTTGGATTTCTACAATTTAATTGTGGCATTCTATTTTATGGCTTATCTTTTGACTGCAGATGATTTTTTTTCTCCCAAAAGTTTTCAGAATGAATGTTCTTTACCTTAGAATTTAAAATATTCATCATACAGAGTAAAGAACTGGGATTTTTTTTAATTTACATACAAAAGTTTATGCCCTTCTTGAAATTTTAGAAATGCCCTGTTACTTATTTGAGTAACTCTTCTTTTTTTCATTTTCTTTGTTCTCTCCTTTAGGATCTCCTCAGACTTAAATTGAAGAAAGTGGGTAAAACCACTAGACATTCATGTATGACCTAAGTCAAATCCCTTATGATTATACAGAAGAAGTGAGAAATAGATTTAAGGGACTAGATGATAGACAGAGTGCCTGATGAATTATGGATAGAGATTCATGACATTCTACAGGAGACAAGAATCAACACCATTTTCAAGAAAAAAGCAAAATGGCTGTCTGGAGAGGCCTTACAAACAGCTGTGAAAGGAAGAGAAGTGAAAAGCAAAGACAAAAAGGAAAGACATAATCATTTGAATTCAGAGTTCCAAAGAATAGCAAGGAGAGATGAGAAAGCCTTCCTCAGCAATCAATGCAAAGAAATAGAGGAAAACAACAGAATGGGAAAGACTAGAGATCTCTTCAAGAAAATTACAGATACCAAGGGAACATTTCATGCAAAGATGGGCTCGATAAATGACAGAAATGGTCTGGACCTAACAGAAGCAGAAGATATTAAGAAGAGGTAGCAAGAATACACAGAAGAACTGTACAAAAAGAATCTTCTTGACCCAGATAATCATGATAGTGTGATCACTCACACTTACCTAGGGCCAGACATCCTGGAATGTGAAGTCAAGTGGGCCTTAGAAAGCATCACTACGAACAAAGCTAGTGAAGGTGATGGAATTCCAGTGGAGCTGTTTCAAATCCTGAAAGATGACGCAGTAAAAGTGCTGCACTCAATATGGCAGCAAATTTGGAAAACTCAGGAGTGACCACAGGACTGGAAAAGGTCAGTTTTCATTCCAATCCCCAAAAAAGGCAATGCCAAAGAATGCTCAAACTACTACACTGTTGCATTCATCTGATAGGCTAGAAAAGTAATGCTCAAAATTCTCCAAGCCAGGTTTCCACAGTATGTGAACGGTGAACTTGCAGCTGTTCAAGCTGGTTTTAGAAAAGGCAGAGATCAAATTGCCAACATCTACTGGATCATTGAAAAAGCAAGAAAGTTCCATAAAAACATCTACTTCTTCTTTATTGACTATGCCAAAGCCTTTGACTGTGTGGATCATAATAAATTGTGGAAAATTCTGAAAGAGATAGGAATACCAGACCACTTGACCTGCATCTTATGAAACCTCTATGCAGGTCAGGAAGCTACACTTAGAAATGGACATTGAACAACAGACGGATTCCAAATTGGAAAAGGAGTACTCCAAACCTATATATTGTCAACCTGCTTATTTCACTTACATATAAAGTACATCATGAGAAACACTGGGCTGGAAGAAGCACAAGCTGAATTCAAGATTGCTGGGAGAAATATCAATAAGCTCAGATATGCAGTTGACATTACTCTTATGGCAGAAAGTGAAGAAGAACTAAAGAGCCTGTTGGTGAAAGTGAAAGGAGAGAGTGAAAAAGTTGGCTTAAAGCTCAACATTCAGAAAACTAAGATCCCATCACTTCATGGCAAATAGATGGGGAAACAGTGGGAACAGTGTCAGACTTTATATTTTTGGGCTCCAAAATCACTGCAGATGGTGATTGCAGCCATGAAATTAAAAGATACTTACTCCTTGGAAGGAAAATTATGACCAACCTAGACAGCATATTCAAAAACAGAGACATTACTTTGCCAACAAAGGTCCATCTAGTCAAGGCTATGGTTTTTCCAGTAGTTATGTATGGATGTGAGAAGAAGTGATGTCACTCAGTCGTGTCTGACTCTTTGAGACCCCAGGGACTGTAGCCCACCAGGCTCCTCCATCCATGGGATTCTCCAGGCAAGAATGCTGGAGTAGGTTACCATTTCCTGTGCAGTGGCTCTTCCCAACCCAGAGTTAAAATTCAGATCTCCTGCACTGCAGGCAGATGCTTTTAAACTCTGAGCCACCAGGGAAGCCCAAGATTTGGACTATAAGGAATGCTGAGCGCTGAAGAATTGATGCTTTCGAAATGTGATGTTGGAGAAGACTCTTGAGAGTTCCTTGGACAGCAAGGAGATCCAACCAGTCCATCTTAAAGGAGATCAGTCCTGGGTGTTCATTGGAAGAACTAATGTTGAAGCCAAAATGCCAGTACTTTGGCAACTTGATACGAAGAGCTGATCCATTTGAAAAAACCCTGATGCTGTGAAAGATTGAAGGCAGGAAGAGGAGGGGACACCAGAGTATGAGATGGTTGGATGGCATCACTGACTCAATGGACATGGGTTTGGGTGGACTCCAGGAGTTGGTCATGTACAAGGAAGCCTGTCATGCTGTGGTTCATGGGGTCACAAAGAGTCGGACACGACTGAGTGCCTGAGCTGCACTGAACTGATTCACAGATCTCCTTCGAGTAGAAAATGGCAACCCATTTAAATCTTCTGGCCTGAAAAATGCCATGGAGTGAGGAGCCTGGCAGGCTACAGTACATGGAGCTGCAAAGAGTCAGACATAACTGAGCAACTGAGCATTCATAGATCTCCTATTCCAGAATAGAACTCTTGCATTTCTTTTCTTTCCCTAGTAATTTCAAATTTTTTTAATGTTTTAATGTTCTGGAGAGTTTCTTAAACTTTACATTTGAACTCACATAATAAATGTTTTATTGGTGTTTATTCGCTAAGTCATATCCAACTCTGTGACTCTCATGGACTATAGCTCATTAGGCTCCACTGTCCCTGGGATTTTCCAGGCAAGGACCCTAGAGTGGGTTGCCATTTCCTTCTCCAGGGGATATTCCTGACCCAGAGACAGAATCTATGTCTCCTGCTTGGCAGATAAATTCTTTACCATTGAGCCTCCTGGGAAAACCAACAAATGCTTAAACATTAGCAATTATATTTTTAATTTTCCAAAGAACTTTTGTATTATTTACTTTTGATAGCATATTATGATTTCTATTGGAGAAGGCAATGGCACCCCATTCCAGTACTCTTGCCTGGAAAATCCCATTGACAGAGGAGCCTGGTGGGCTGCAGTCCTTGGGATTGCACAGAGTCAACTGCAGCAGCAGCATGCTTTCTATGAATGAAATATCTTGACAAATGACACTGAAGGTCAGAATTAAATTTTTTTTCTCTACTCTGATTTGTATTTAAGTTCTCTAAGATAAGTTATTTTGTATATTAACTGGTCTTTTTTATTTGCCTGAAGACCTTAATTGCTTTTATATTCAAAAATGAAACAAGCAAAAATATTATTCTGTATATCTATTTTGTTTCATTAACTGTTAAAGGTATAAAAGGTTTTGTTTCCCTAGTATACCTCTCCTCAGACTGGAAAGTTAAAGGATATTTCCAAGTACATATGTCAGAGGTTTTGAACTGGGAGGATTGCTTTAGATGTAATCTAAAGGATCAGGAAGTCAGCTGACAAGTCTGTCTCCTCCAGCTTCAGGCGTATCTGAGTTTTCACTCTCGGGTACCAACATGCCTTCTAATATCCCTAGCATTTCTATAGTGTTTTTTTTAAATATCTTTAGAGAGAAATCCTTTCAGGTGTGTGTGTGTGTGTGTGTGTGTGTGTGTGTGTGTGTGTGTGTT
>SJYC01091735.1:0-19853 GCA_006408675.1 Madoqua kirkii | reverse complement strand
AATATGAATGAATTTATGCATTCTCACCAAATGCATAAAATTGTAAAGGAAAACAAATGCATTTTATTTTAGTAACATAATAAGAGAAACGCTGGGTTGGAGGAAACACAAGCTGGAATCAAGATTGCCGGGAGAAATATCAATAACCTCAGCTATGCAGATGACACCACCCTTATGGCAAAAAGTGAAGAGGAACTAAAAAGCCGCTTGATGAAAGTGAAAGAGGAGAGTAAAAAAGTTGGCTTAAAGCTCAACATTCAGAAAACGAAGATCATGGCATTCGGTCCCATCACTTCATGGCAAATAGATGGAGAAACAGTGGAAACAGTGTCAGACTTTATTTCTGGGGGGCTCCAAAATCACTGCAGATGGTGATTGCAGCCATGAAATTAAAAGATGCTTACTCCTTGGAAGGAAAGTTATGACCAACCTAGACAGCATATTCAAAAGCAGAGACATTACTTTGCCAACAAAGGTCCGTCTAGTCAAGGCTATGGTTCTTCCAGTGGTCATATATGGATGTGAGAATTGGACTGTGAAGAAAGCTAAGTGCCGAAGAATTGCTGCTTTTGAACTGTGGTGTTGGAGAAGACTCTTGAGAGTCCCTTGGACTGCAAGGAGATCCAACCAGTACATTCTGAAGGAGATCAGCCATGGGATGTCTTTGGAAGGAATGATGCTAAAGCTGGAAACTCCAATACTTTGGTCACCTCATGCGAAAAGTTGACTCATTGGAAAAGAGTCTGATGTTGGGAGGGATTGGGGGCAGAAGGAGAAGGGGCCACAGAAGATGAGATGGCAGATGGCATCACCGATTCAATGGACTTGAGTTTGAGTAAATTTCGGGAGTTGGTGATGGACAAGGAGGCCTGGTGTGCTGCGATTCATGGGGTCGCAAAAAGTCAGACACAACTGAGAGACTGAACTGAACACAATACAATTTATGTGCTAATAAAACTTTAGTAGAAATTCTATTGGCTCTGCAAGTCTATCAAGTTTACTTATATCCAGCCTATATATGTCCTCTGCCTTTAAAGAATCTACAAATTAGCACATGTTTTCAAATAAAATAACTTAAACATCTGTAAAAAACATGAGATGTGTTAAATCGAATATAGTCTGTAGTCCAAGTCAAGTTATGACAACTTTAGAACAGAGTTATATAAAATTAAACTAAAAATTGTTCAGAATACTGTTAATTTCTATTTGTAACACATTTCTCAAAGGCACTAACTAGAATTGTTTTAAATTACATAAGAATTTTAATATTCTTCAGAAAATGAAGATTATTTATAAATCAAATATGTATGTAGTGTTCTGATTTTTAACTTACGTTCTTTTATATATCTATTATAAGACCTAAGCATAAAAATGGCCCACTGAATTTTTCTTGCCAAATAATAAGATACTGGAAAGCTGCTACATAATCCCATTTGTCAGCATTTTTATAGTACTATCAGACACTCTTCTGTGTCTTTTAATATTTACTTTGCTGTATCAAATTGGATACCAAATTCATTTTCTAAAGAGTTAAGTCTGAATTATTTCTCAATTAACATGTCAGATTACTGAAATTTGAATTATGCCATCAAGGAATGCTATCCAAGTGAGCAATCATGCTTCTGACTCATTAAACTTCATGCAACCATGACAAATATAGCTATCGAGGCTTCAAATTTTTGGATACTATTAACTTACAGTTTAATCAACTGGAGAATTTACAGTTCTATCATTGTTATAAAGAACCCCAAGACATATGTTCAAGAAATGACAACAGGGTGCAAGTCTATAGTGATCTGGTTAAACATTCCAAGTTCTTTATAATCATCTAATTCACACCTCTAAAGATAGTTATATTACCTTTACCCTTCTAAGCAGAGTGATTTTATTTCTATTGCTGAATTTGTGAAACTTATTCCTTTCTTAGTTACTTGATTCTTGTATTTTCTGACTGGAAAAATTTACTTGAGATTTTTCTGCATCTTTTTTATTCTTCAGATTCCAGCTCATTTTTATTTTAGAGCAGTTTTACAAAAATTTGCATAGATAGTACAAAGAAGCCCTATATACCCCAGGCCTATTTTCCCCTATTACACTGCTGTTGCTTAGTCATTAGGTCATGTTCCACTCGTTTGCAACACCATGAACTGTAGCCCATCAGGCTCCTCTGTCCATGGGATTTCCCAGGCAAGAATACTGGAGTGGGTTGCCATTTACTTATCCAGGTGATCTTCCTGACACAGGGATCAAACCCATGTTTGCTGCATTGCAGTCAAGTAATTTACTGCTGAACCACCAGGGAAGCCCATTTGTTACAATTAAAGAAATAATATCAATACACTATTATTAACTAAAGTTTATACTTCATTCAGATTTTTATTTACTTATTTCCCCTTTTATTATCCAGTAAGTAAATAAGTAAGTGCAGCCGCTCAGTTATGTCTGACTCTTTGCGACTGTAGCCCACTAGGCTTCTCTGTCCATGAGATTCTCCAGACAAGAATCCTGGAGTGGGTTGCCATTTTTTTCTCCAGGGGATCTTCCTGACCCAGGGATCGAACCTAGGTCTCCTGCATTGCAGGCAGACACTTTAACCTTTGAGCCACCAGGGAAGCCTCTTGTCCTCCAGGGTCCTCTCCAAATACCATATTACATTTAGCCATTACATGTCCTCTGTCTCTCTTTGACTGTGACATTTTTTCGGATTTTTCCTGTTTTTAGTGACTTTGATAGTTTTGAGGAGTACTGGTCAGTTATTTTGTAGAATATTCTTCACATTATATTTGTCTGTTGGTTTTCTTATAATAGGATGGATTATGCATTTTTAAGAGGAAGAGCACAGAGGTGAAGTATCAACTTCATCACATCATGTATTAATAAACCATTAATTTTGATCACCTGGTTGAAGCAGTTTGCCAGGTTTGAAAAGTTACTCTTTTTTATATGGTTTCATGCTGTACACTTTAGAAGATAGTCACAGCAGGCAACCGGCAGTTAGGAGGGAAAGTATTACTTCTTCTGCACAGTTATTTGTCTGTTGGTTTTCTTATAATAGGATGGATTATGCATTTTTAAGAGGAAGAGCACAGAGGTGAAGTATCAACTTCATCACATCATGTATTAATAAACCATTAATTTTGATCACCTGGTTGAAGCAGTTTGCCAGGTTTGAAAAGTTACTCTTTTTTATATGGTTCCATGCTGTACACTTTAGAAGATAGTCACAGCAGGCAACCGGCAGTTAGGAGGGAAAGTATTACTTCTTCTGCACAGTATTACTTCTTCTGCACAGATTTGCCTATTCTTTATATCCATTCATTTGTTCAATCACATATTTATACCAATATGGACTATGGATATTTATTTTATACTTTCACTTATAATCTAACACTACGATTATGTATTGTGATGTTCAGATTGCTTCAGGGTGCTCTTTCAGTTGGTTCGTGTATTTGCTTGATATACTCTACCACTGTGGACTTCTTTCTTGTGCATGTCTTTATTGCAAAGCCACCTTGAATATTTCCTGTCCCAGTCTTAGAGTCAGTTATTTCTTCAAGTACCACTAGCTCCCTGTTTTGAAGAATTGTATTAAAAGTCAAGATATGGGCACTAGGTATGCTACTGAGGCATATTGCTTCTAAGATTATAAGATAACAGAACAAGAAAATACATGTAGGTATATTACATATATTCTCACTTATACACACATATCTATAAATAAGTATCTTTGTAAACCATCTGCTTTCATGTGTGAGCTAAAGTACATGAGTGTATAGTGCGGTCTCCAATTCTAAGTACTTATCACATGGATCATTCTAACCTCTACCCATTATTATCTATAAGCTAATATTCCAATAATGAGAAATCTGTCATTCACAATTCATTAATTTAATTGTTCCATAATAGTGTAATTCTATAATGCTATCAGAATTGTGAAGCTGTACTCCTATGGAAAACAATTTTATCAACTACAGTAGAAAGTTTATACAATTTCCTTTGTCTTTAGACTTACAGACATTTCCAAATTTACTTTGTCATACCATTTCTCCTCACCTGCTCTAGTGAGACTGTATTATATATTTTTAATATACGTTGATTGATTGTGTGATCACTTCTGCATTCTCCAATCTCTGAAATGATTTGTAGAATGTATATACCTTAAGGTTCACACATTGTGTTGTAAATTTCTACAGGTTTCAAGATACATAGGAACATTTATCCACTATTACAATAGCATATAGATTAGTTTTATTGCCCTAAAAATCCCCTGTGCTTCACCTATTCAACCCTCTTCCTCACCCCTGAAACTCCTGAGACACGTCATTGTAGTTTTGCCATTTCCAAAATGCCATATAATTTTAATTATAAAGTATGCAGCCTCTTCAGACCAACTTCAATATGCATTTACAATTCATCCATGGTATAATTAGTCATGGTATTATTGGTTTATTTCACCGTGGGGATTCTATTTCAGAGAGGAATATGAATTCAACTGAGCTAAATATGCACCTGTACTATGCAAGCATCCATGATTACCAATTAGATTCAGGGAGAACTTACAAAATATACTGAACCAGCATACGTTAGTCTTGTTAAATACTTTAATAGAGTATTTCTTAGTTTTTGAAAACTTTTCATAATTTTTGTAATTTATACTATAATTTGAAGGCAATCTCAATAAAATAAATTATTATAAAAGGAGAGATTCAGAGTTACAAAGTATAAAATGTTCTTGAATTTGGAGCCTATTATACAGAGTGAAGTAAGTCAGAAAGAAAAACATCAAAGATGTGTATAAGAGACAGGTATTAAACATAACATAGCAATTTAAAATAAAATAGCTGAAAAAACCTGACTGTACGAGGATTTTTATTTTGAACATATGAATGAATAAAGTGTTGTAATCTTTACTAATAATCATTTACTATTAAACCAAAAACACCAGACCCAAAAATAGGGTTTTAAATTCCAAGACTACAAAACAACCAGTTTTGTACATTTTATGTGATTTTTGGATGCACAATCAAATATTATCATCAAAAGTTGAGAAAAAATAAAGAGATCTGAATGTAATATTAAAAGTTCAGCATGATCTGAGAGAAATTATCCAGCACTGGAACTTATAATATTTGATTTTCAGAACCAACATTAACTGATTGTAGGACACTGGATGTTAACTTGAATCTCTGACACTGCCTGTCAACTCTACACTAAGCTATCTATATCACATGGAAGTATGAAGATAAAATGAGGAAATAAATGTGCATATGCTTTGAAAATGTCAGTATGCTATACAAGGGTAAGTTCAGTTCAGTTCAGTTCAGTAGCTCAGTCATGTCTGACTCTTTGTGACCCCATGAATTGCAGCACTCCAGGCCTCCCTGTCTATCACCAACTCCTGGAGTTCACTCAAACTCACATCCATAGAGTCAATGATGCCCCTCCAGCCATCTCATCCTCTGTCGAACCCTTCTCCTCCTGCCCCCAATCCCTCCCAGCATCAGAGTCTTTTCCAATGAGTTAGCTCTTCACATGAGGTGGCCAAAGTACTGGAGTTTCAGCTTTAGCATCATTCCTTCCAAAGAATACCCAGGACTGATCTTTAGAATGGACTGGTTGGACCTCCTTGCAATCCAAGGGACTCTCAAGAGTCTTCTCCATCACCACAATTCAAAACCATCAATTCTTTGGCACTCAGCTTTCTTCACAGTCCAACTCTCACATCCATACATGACCACTGGAAAAACCATAGCCTTGACTAGATGGGCCTTGGTTGGCAAAGGGTAAGTTAGTAGCAGTAAACGTGGTGAGTTTGCCTGTCTGGCCCCACGCATTCTCACACATCTCATTTCACACCATACTGCTCCTCTGGCTTCAGCCACATATGCCTCCATTCTGCTTCTCAAGGCATACTTTCTCTCGTGAATGGTTTTTGCACATGCAGTTCCTTTACCTGGAGTATGTTTTCTTTCAGAGTCTTATATACATACTCCAATCCCTGCTTTCAATACCCTTTATGTGGTTTAATTTTATTCACCCTTCATATATGAGCTCAAGTTATACTTCACAGGGAAGCCTTCCATGACAGCTTGAAAGATGAAAACTCAAGTAGAATTTCTGTGTTGCAATCTAGAGGCAGAAGTAGGTCTTCTTCAGAGGTCATTGGCCTCTTACAGAATTCATCTGACTGAGTAAAACCTACTCACATCACAGGCAGTAGCTACTTTGCCCAAAGCCTACTGATTTAAATGCTAATAACATTTAAAAAAAAAATCTTCACAGCAACATCTAGGCTGGTGTTAGACCAAACAAATGGACAAAATTCTCTAGCCAAACTAACACATAAAATTAACTATCTTAGGTTCATATACCCACATGCCTCACTCTTAACTCCCTCAACTCTATTCTTAAATGCAATCTTAGTTAGTACTTTCCGAACCAGCTTGTTTAAAATTGTAGCCTAGCCACCTCCACATCACCTTCCTTCAAACTATACCTCCTCTTATTTCCTATTTCACTTTTTTATAAAACATATTGCTAACGGATATACAGTATAATTAATCTATGCACAAATATAGCTGCAATAAAATATGTTTTATAAGGACAAGGATTTTTTTGGTCAGTTTTATTAATATGATCTTTGTGAGGTATATAATAAATACTTACTGAGTTAATGAATAAAGTCATAAATAAGATTTTATTACCAAATATCTAATTTACTAGTTACACACCTTGATAAATTAGTGTTTCCATGTCTAGGCTTATTAATCTATAAAAGAGTTACTATAATACTATTCAATTATACACTAACTATAATGACTAGCACAATAGCACTAATACTAGAATTACCTATACTTGACAAGATACATAAATATTTAGAGTACTGTGAAAGTGGTTTGATTTCTTTTTCACTGACCATCTCTAAATTGGGTTTGTCAGGCAGGGAAGTGCAGGCAGGGAAGAGAAATAGACTTCGATATATTGATAGCAGATTGATCAATAATCAAGAGTTTATTAAAAAGAAATGTAGTTTTGGCCTTTTTTATTGGTATTGTCTAGATAATGTTATCCTTTTCAAAGTATAATAAATTCTGGCTGAAAATGCTATGGTACACCCCCTAGATCTTGGGATTGCAATTTTGCCTTCAAGAGGATGAAAGAAGGTAAAGAGACAATATTACACAGTGACTGTGAATACAGACTCTGAACTTAGGTTTTATAGACTCAAGAAGCTTCATCATTAACCAGCTATGCAATTCAAGTGTATCAAGTAAACTCTGTAAATTTGTTTCCTTAAATGTAAAAGTAGAGTAATAAAAAATATATCTATCCTATAGAATTGCTCTAAATACTCAAATGCATAATATTTGCAAAGTACTTAGCACAAAATTTCATGCACAATAGGGACAAAAAGTTTTTGTTTTTGTTTTTGTTTTGTTGTTATTGTTTCTGTGGGCATTGTTCTGTCATGTGATCATCTTCAAAACTGAGGAAAATATAAAGGCATTGATCAAGTTACTCCAAGGCTTTTTACTAGAGTAATATTCTGACCTTGAGGAATACTCTATGTTATCTTCACTGTATAAAACACCATGAGGCCACTTGGGTTTCCCTAGTGGCTTAGCAAAACCAACACAATATTGTAAAGTAATTAGCCTCCAATTAAAATAAATTATATATATATATATATATAAGAATTTGCCTGCAATGTGGGAGACTTGGGTTCAATCCCTGGGTTAGGGAGATCCCCTGGAGAAGTGAACAGCCACCCACTCCAGTATTCTGGCCTAGAGAATTCCATTGACTGCATAGTCCATGGGATCACAAAGAGTCAGACATGACTGAGAAACTTTCACTTCACGTGAAACATTACTTTCTAAAAGTAAACAACCTATATATTAATATTGTACTATGTGCCAAATCTTAAGCAAAGTGGATTTAGCATGTGCATTGAGGTAGGTGCATGATACAAAATATTTCAGACACACCCTCTTGATGCAAGGGGTTCCAAATTTATACTGTAAAACAATGCAAAAACAATAATTTGAAAGGACATATGCACTTCTATGTTCATTGCAACATTGTTTAGAGTAGCAAAAACATGGAAAAAATCTAAACATCCATTAACCAATGAATGCATACAGAAAATGTGGCAAATATAGACAAAAGAATAACATTCAACCATAAAAAAAGAATGAATCTTGACATTTGCACAATGTGGAAAACCTTGAGGACATTATGTTAAATGAGCTTAGTTAGAAAGGAAAAGATAAATACCTTATAATCTCATGTGGAATCAAAACCAAAACTAAATAAAACAAAATCCAAATTCATGAATAAAGAAAACAGAAAAGATGGGTGATTGGCAATGGATGGTTGGGGAGAGCAAAATGGATGAAAGAGTTCCAAAGGTACAAATTTCCAGTTATAAAATGAGGAAGTCATAGATATATGATGCATAACATGGTGACTATAGTTAATAACACCGTTTTCCATGTTTAAAAGCAGCTAGAGAGTGAATCGGGCTTCCCTGGTGGCTCAGAGGTTAAAGCGTCTGCCTGGAATGTATCAAAGGGCCAGGGTAGACAGGAAAATGGAGGGTTCACATGATTCTTTTTGGGTAAACTCCTAAGGGAGCTAGCATCCATTAAGTACCTGTTCTTGGTCAGGCCCTGGCTAAGGTATTTGTCAAATGATCCCATTTTCTCCTCCCAGTAGTCCAGTGAGGTTGGCATGATTTATTGTATTTATTCCATTTTACAGGTGCAGACTTAACCTAAGCAACTGGCCTAAGGTCCCAAATCTGGGAAGTAACAAAGTCAGAACTTGAACTCGGGTCTCTTTCCTTCCCAAGTCTTCGTCGTCTCTGTTTCCCATGCTGCTGCTGGTCTATTGTCGGAGTGTAAGGTAGTTTGTGTGCCTTTCGTGCACCAACAACGGAGGGAGGTAGGAGCTCTGGGTCAGTGGCTGAGCACGATTTCTGAACTGAGGAAGGAGCTAAGCGGGAATGGAGGCACGTTGAAGTGCTGAATGCTTCCACCTCCTTGTTCACCCACAGGGTGTTCCTTTGGTGATTGTTCATAAGTTGGGGCAATTCACATTATTTCTTGACTTTATGAGCATATGAGGACCATCTGACAGTCTGACAGTAGTCGGCACGTTCATACTGCTCTTTTCAATTTCTCAAGATCTGTGTCTTGAAGAAGTGAACAAGGAGTCAACATGAATTAGTAATTGTGAAACTGGGACATGAATTCAGAGCAAAAGTTCAAGTCTGGATATGCTCCTTACAAGCTGTGTGAGCTGAAATGTTCTTGGTGGAAATATTGGGGTAACAACTCTATGTACAGGTTATGGGGTCATTGTAAGGATGAGTTAATATATGGGAAGCCCTCAGCATAGTTAATACAAGTTAGGAAGCATTTGTTCAATGCTGGATTGAGTGATTGGCCTCAGTCATGTACTAGCTGTGGGATCTCATCTCCCAGCTTACTAGCTGGGAGAGGCTAGATCCTGCTGCTGTAACAACAATCTGGAAGCATCAGTGGTTTACCACACGGCAGAGAAACAGTGTTTGCTCAGATTACACGGCCATTATGGACTGGCCCAAGGCTCGGCTTCTCCACCCCTCTCTGGGACTCGGGGCAGCCTCTTCTGGAACATTGCCTGTCTGTGTGGCACATGGAAGAGAGAAGCCCAACACGAGCTGGGAGACATGTGTCACCTCTGTGTACTTTTTGTTGGCCAACATAAGTCATACAGCCACTCCTGAGTTCAACAGTGCAAGGGTGGAAAATCCTCCTGCAAGGGGGGAACTGAAGGGGAGAAAACTGTACTAGTTTATCATATACTCACGCAGTGGACCAGCTAGTCATCCTGAGTCCCAGCTCTCTGGAGAGTGCTTGCACACAGTAAGCATTCTCGAATCGGAATATTGTCACTACTCTCACAAGTGCACTTGGGGCTCCCTTTCCCCCTTGTTTGGCCTAAAGTGGTGTCGGACCCAAAAAAAGTCTAGCTGCGCCTTATTTAGCTCCACATCTGGAGAGACTCAAATGTACCACATATTTGTTCCTAAATCACTGAATTGCTCACTGAATTGGCTGCCAAGCCACCTTTTCCAGACAGAAGAGGAAAAACTTACTTACAAAGAGAAAGAGAAGGCTCCTCCTGGCTAGGCTGAGACTTCTTTTGGAGATCAGCCATTACAAACAGAGAAGATTTATAACAACGAGGATGCCCCAAACAGAGAGTAGAGTGGAATTCCGAGGGATCAGCCGGGAGGAGTGAAAGGAGGGCTGGTGCACCATCAGAAGGCTGTCATCGGCCGGCAGTGTGAACTCAGGTAAGCTGTTCACCGCTTTGTGCCTCAGTTTCTTCATCTGTAAAAGGGGGTGATTGTGGTGGGTATACTGACTGTCTCTCACTGAGTGGGGATGAGAGCAAGAGGACATAATACACATGACAAGTTTTACAAACCATAAAAACCATCCCACCATAGTTTGACAAAATGGTTAAATTTAACAAAAAAGTTAAATTTAACAAAAAATATGACGGTGTATGAAATGTATCTGATGATAACAATAATTTGGCAGTGAACATGGTAGTGGTTGTTGAGTTCCCCAAAGCACCAAACAAATTCCCAGTTCTGAATGCTCTTTCAGAGTTGCAAAGAAGAGAAAGTTGTATTATTTAGGTGTTCAATTTGCTGGCAACCCTCTAATGCTCTAACTCAGCATTAGTCATGATTGACTAACTTTTTCTCTAGAAAATTAGTTGGAGCATGCAAACCCAGAGACACAGCATGGCCTCTTGGAACAAAACAAGATACACTGAGTCTTGGGGCAAGACTGAGAGATCAAAGGCCAGGTGGGCTGCTTGCTTGGCTGCTTGGCCACCATTTGGTATCATTTCCGTATTTCGCTCAGTCGGCATTGCTCAACTTCCACTCTCTCCATCATCAAAAAGTATTTTTAGTCCCTTTCATTACAGGAAACCTTTGGCATTGTTCTCAGAGTTGGTCAGAGGTGGGAAACATGGGTTTTCCAGTGTTAGTACACCTGTAAATAAGGGCTGACGAGTGCATCTTTATGTCTTGGAAGGAGTATTTCCTCTCCTCTAAAGCTGTGTTTTGCATTTGATCATTGGAGGGGACTAGAGTTGGGCTTCCCAAGTAGTGCAGTGGTAATAAAAGAATCCACCTGCCGATGCAGGAGACTCAAGAGACATGGATTTAATCCCTGGGTTGGGAAGATCCCATGGAATAGGAAATAGCAACCCACTCCAGTATTCTTGCCTGGGAAATCCCATGGACAGAGGTGCCTGGTGGACTACAGTCCACACAGTCACAAAGAGTCGGACAGGACCTAGCACGCGTGCACCTGCATCTTGGAACCAGAATAAATGTCCCCTCTCTGGGCCTCTAGTGTGAATGTGGCTTAGCTCTTTGCCAGCTAGGTGGCTTCCTGGAAGCTTGTCTCTCACCTGCTAGGACTGATTTATGGGTCTGTCCTTCTATTCTGTGTTTCTGTATCCATCATTGTCCTTGTCCCATTATTTGCACCACAGATGCTTAATCCTGTAGCCCTTTCTGTGTGCCAGGTGCTGTTCTAAGTGCCTGAAGCATGTGAACTCATGGAGCTGTCACAACAGCCCTAGAAAGTGTGTACTTTATGGATTCTCCCCTTTAGTTGGAGAAATGGAGACACGGAGAGGTTAAGTTTCCCTCAAGTGTGGGCTGTTATGAGGATTAAACAAGATAATGTCTGTGAAGTGTTTTACACTGTACCTGGCACATAGTAGGTGCTCTACAAGTGTTCATAAACAAATAGGCAGAGTCTGGGAATCAGACAGACTTTAAGGGGCAGGAGTCTTCTGCACCAGCTCCTGGGAGCCAGAAGCCTGTTTACTCTACCCGAGTCTCAGCAACCGGAAAGAAAGTTCCTTGGAAACCACCTCTCTGGCCTCTCTTTTGCAGTAGGATGCTGGCTGGGTTAGTCCCTCCAAACCTGGGGTCCTCATCTGTAGGATGTATCTGATGACTGGGCAGACTTTGCCCAGGTTGTGTGACACTTGCAGGAAGTACAGTTGTGAGGCAAGGCATATGGCTGGAGATTTGTCATCAACAGATAATTATTAAGAAGAGCTTTGGGGTGGAGGCGTCTTTGTGCACCATGAGATTTTCTTCTGCTGAATTCAGAACTGCATCTGATAAAAAGGGGGCTCATTTCTGAGACATGCAACTCCTTAGAACCTCTTAACCAGAGGCCTGGTTTAAGGGCATAAAGAGTACTTAGTGTGGGAAAATTCTTAAATCTTAACTGCAGTAGCCTTTGAAGATCCGGAAACCTAAATCCTGACTCTTGAAGTCCTGGGGCAGAGTTGATGCTGGAGGAGGTTGGTGAGGTAGGCAGACTTGGCAGGAAAGTGGGGAGGGGAGTTGATGAGGGAGGGCTAGCCACCAGCTTGCCAGAGGCATGGATTCCCCAGTCATCCATGTCTTGAGCGTGGCATCAGTTATTTCTGTTACCCAAGATAACACTGAGTCAGTCCAGCTCTTCCTCCATGAACTCACTCCACCAGGCTCAGACAGATGTTTGATGGAGGCTGAAGGGAGGCCTACAGAGATTAAGCAATTCCTGCATCTTCTTACAACCTTGCTGAAGTTGGAGAGTATTTGAACTCTGGATTCTGAGTCTCATACAGGAGGCTTCTCAGCCCTCTCCAGAGTCACGTGATGTGAACCTTTCCATTTCCCTTCTGACTTTGGAAAGACTGCCCCTCACTTCCTTCTTAAACTCAACTCTACAAATAGCCCGTCTTGAAGCACTTCCTCGTGGGGGGTCAGTGAGGGCAGTTGGGCCCCCATATCCCGTGATTCCACTTTCTCTCCACTCCCAGGATAGAAGTATGTGGGAGATACCCATCTGCCACTCTCCGCACTTCCTTCCTCCCCCCAGAAAGAGAAGTGACTTTCTCTGGCTGTTGAGATTGGGGAAGGGGCTTCTCACCGCTCTCCTCCAGAGCCGCCTGGTCTCTGGAAGCAGGCCTCCTCAGCTTCCCTGTGAAAGCACATCTGTGGGTCGGGGCTCTGGCCTGTCTTCTGGGGGATGGCCTGTCCCAAGACCTCAGTCGGGGAAGATGTTCAGAAGTTCAGCCATATCTTAGGGCTTCCCAGGTGGCTCAGCAGTAAAGAATCCGCCTGCCAATGCAGGAGACACTGGAGACTTGGGTTCAGTCCTTGGGTTGGGAGGTTCCCCAGGAGGAGGGCATGGCAACCCACCCCATTATTTTTGCCTAGAGAATCCCTGGACAAAGGAGCCTGGAAGACTACAGTCCATGGTGTCGCAAAGAGTTGTACAGGATGAGCATGCATATACAACAACCATGTCTTAGAAATCTCCACCTTCTGTAGCCTCACTGCCAGAAACAGTGCAGCTTTTACATTATTTCTGACAAAGTCCTCTGTCTATTTCTCACTTGAATCTGGACTCAGATAGGGAGCAATTTGTGTTTAATCCTTAGTATTATTGGTTGCAACAACCGGTGCCTCAGTTTCCCCATTGGGTGACATTCTTTTCTTTGGATACTATTGAGAGAGAGCGTGTGTGTGTGTATACATGTGTATGTGTGCTTAATGACCTTTTCCCCCCTAATTTTTAATAATAGCCCTTAAGGAATATGCAGTTCTGTTGAGCAACTTTGTCCTACCCATAATAATTCACCAACTGATTTAGTCAGCAAACATCTATTGAGTACTCACATTGAGCCTGCTTCTGTTCAAGGAGCCAGGGATACAAAGATGAAAAGATTCGTTCCCTTCTCTAGAGGACCTATTGATCTGGTTGGGGAAGCATGCCAGTGAAAAACCGAAATGGTTATGGCAATGGAGGTGCGAAGCAGAAGCGTAAAGGGTGTCAGCAAAGAGTGAGGAGGCAGGAGGCCTTCCTGGAAGAGGGAAGCTTGAGCTTAGAAATGAAAGACGTGGAATTGGTCAGGTGGCCAGAAGAGAGGGCACCCTTTCAGACAGAGAGGCATATGTTAAATCAGGGTGATACAAGGGAGAATGGGGGTACTCAGGACTCACAAGTAATTTTCCACAGCTGGAGTTGGAATGCTGGGGGGTGAGTGAGGGTATGGAGTGGGGTGAGGAGGGGAGATGGGGAGTGGCAGGAAGCAGGAGAGGAAAGCCAGGGCCAGATTACCAAGCCATACTTATGCTTTGCTAAGGATCTTGAAATTTATCATAAGGGGCAGTGTTTCTCAGACTGGGTGATATGTGTCACTTGTTGACACTTGATAAAATTTTGGGTGCCCCAGACTCACTCCAGAATTGTAAGGAGGGGCTTGGGTGCTAATAAACACCTTGATGATTCTTAGAATCAGGACATTTTGGAAAACACTTCTGAGTTATGGGGTTTGGAGCAAAGGAGTGGCATGGAGAGAACTGCCTTTTCATGAAATCAGTCTTGTACATGGAAAACACATTGGAGGCAGAGAGGCCAAACTGAAGGTCTGAGGACAGGCGAGGACACTGTCTGTATGATGTGAATCTGATGAGGGGGGAGCTGGAAGGGATGAGAGTCTAAGAGAGGAGTCATGTACTCTATATTCACATGAGCTCTGCAAAGCTATCCTCTTAATATTATATGTCTACTATGGACTGGATCATGCCCCCCCCCCCCAAATTCATACACTGAAGCTCTAACCCCAATGTGATGGTAATATTTGGTTTCTCAGTCTTTAGGAGGCATCATAGTCATCTGGCTGGGTTGTTAAAAACAAATTGCTGAGCTTCATTCACCCTCAGAGTTTCAGATTTAGTAAGTTTCAAGGTGGGGCCTGAAATTTGCATTTCTAACAAAGTTTTCAGAAGATGTTGATACTGCTGGTCTAGGGCCCTACTCTGAGAACCACTGTCCTATAATAAAGTATCAGCCTGTTGAGTTGCCCATTATCCTTCACCTGAAGTACTGTACCAGACTCCTCACTTGGATTCATAGTCCCATTCTGCTTAATGGATTTTATTATGTTTTATGACTCCCTAGTAAATTTTAAAGCACCCTTCTTATATTTGGGGAAATTTCAGTCTTTAAAGTTTTAATCCCTGAAATAGAATGTAGAAACTTCAAATTCCCAGCTTCCTTTGCAACTAGAATGTGACTTGGTGACCAGACTCTGTCACTTAGCATGCTTATTAGGAAACCTTGGGCTTCCCTGGTGGCTCAGACGGTAAAGAATCTGCTTGCTAGTGCTGGAGACCTAGGTTCAACCGCTGGGTAGGAAAGATCCCCTGAAGAAGGGAATGGCAACCCACTCCAATATTCTTGCCTGGAGAATTCCACTGACAGAGGAGCCTGGTAGGCTACAGTCCATTAGGGTCACGAAGAGTCGGACACAATTGAGCAACTACACTTACTTGATTCAGCAGTGAGCAGTTTGAAAAAGGAAAAAGGCTGTGCAGAACTTTTTTTTTTTTTAATAGCCAAAGCAATGGCTATGGGGTGGAAAGGATGCCAAAGTTCCATGCACAGAAGTATCACCAATGGGGCATTAGCAGTGAGGGGTTCCCCCCTTGTGGTTTTAGGAATTGTCTCTGGACCCTTGATCCTGAGTGTTGTTTTTCAGATCCTCCCAAAAAAGAGAGAAAGAAATCTGTGAGTTTCCCACTATTCATTTTGGCTTTTATTTTTCTTTTTTTAAGCCCACTTACCCATTTGTCTGGCTGTCTCAGCTGCATCCTGTGGGGTCCCGCATACAGAGCGGGGGCTCCCTAGCTGTGGCGCACTGAACTAGGTGCTCCTTAGCATGTGGGATCTTAGTTCTCCAACCAGGAATTGAACCAGTGTCTTCTGCACTGCAAGGTGAATTCTTAACCACTGGGCCACCGGGGAAGTCCCCTCAATATTCCTTTTCAATAAAATCTTTAAAAATAAATGAAAAATAAAGTAAGTTTCTCTTTGTTAAACCAGCCCAAGTCAGCTTTGTTATTTGCAGCCAAGAACTGTGGGTGATACTCTCTTTTGGAATCCATTCCCTGTTGAACAGAGGTCATACTCCAGTCTGATTCAATCACATTTGAGGACACATGCCCTTCTCACCTTAGTTCACAAAGCCCTCTGAAGGGCATCCTCCTAAGGCCCCCATTGCATCTGGCATTGCTATTCTCCTTGCCCATATTGACAGAGCCTTACCGGCCATCATTTATTGACACAAACATGTCAATAAAGGTCTAGCTTGTATACACCACAGGGCCTTTGCACATGCTGCTGCTCCTCCCTTTAGATCATCACATGATTGGCTGTTTGTTTATTACTCAGAACTCACATTGCTCGATATGAATGACATCTCAGCAGAGTCCTCTTTCCTAAGTACACAGTTTAACATGGCCAACACCCAGCATGTCACAGATGTTTGTCTTCTGCAGGGCACTAGTCGTGATTTGATATTTTGTCATTTGTTTATTTGTTTCTGGATGCCCCCTACTCCCTAAAGAATATAAACTGTGAGAACAGGATATTTTCTCCCTATCTGTTGCTTGTCTTTTCAGTTTCTTACTGGTGTCCTGTGAAGCATAAATGTTTTTAAGTTTGGTGAGGTCCAATTTACCAATTTGTTCTTTAATGCGCTGTATTTGTGGTGTCACTATTGCTGAAGTCTTTTCCCAACTGAAGGTCCTGAAGATTTGCTCCTACATTATGTTCTAAATGTGTTATTGTTTTAGCTCTTACATGTAAATTTACAATTCAGTTGGAGTTAAAGTTTGTGTATAACATGAATGTAAGGATTTTTTTCTCTCTGACTATCCAGTTGTCCCAGCATTACTTGTTACAAAGGCTATACTTTCACCAGTGAAGTGTGTTGGAAGGTTTTTGAAAGTCAATTGACCATAAATTTAAGAATAAATGTAGTAATTTATTTCTGGACCCTCAGTCCTGTTCTATTGATCTATGTGTCTATTTAATGATTTGTTTTTTCATCATATGTTTCTTTAATCTTTCTAGAATTTATTTTGATTCATGGTATGAATTTAAGGTTGAAATGGAGTTTTTCCTCCTCTTCAAGATGTCTAATGAATATCCTGCCATTGTTTACAGAATAATCCTTTCCTTCTCCACTGATCTGTTATGTTTACTAAATGGTTAAAAGGCATTTTGATAGAAACATCCTGCATGTAACTGTGACTCATCCCATTTTCCTCCATCCAGCATTTGAGAAACCCCTAGTCCCATATTCTGTTTAACCAAATGGTAACAATTGTCCCTGCCTCAAAAGAACTGACACTGGCAAATAGGAAGAGGACGTTGACATGCTAGAATAATAAACACAGAACAGATATTTGCATTGGGCCTCAAAAAGGGTTCTGGAACAGTCGCTGAAATGAAGGGATTCTCAGGGGAGTTTCATATTTACTTTGGGTGGAGCTGTGGTCATTTCATCTTAAAGTCACCTAATCCCTGCTGGGATCGTTCCTACCTTTTTGTCTGACACTATTTTTTTTTTTTTTCAGTATTACCATTTATTGGTGACAAACTCTAAGTTTTACTAACATCACATGGGAGAACTAGTGTAAACAATGGGAGTAGTACTGAACTCGCGAGGCTATCATGCTTTCCATCTGGTTCATATGCAGGACCTTGTCAGACACATTTCTGTGCACAGTTGTGTGATGTCAAAAACAACACGGTTTAGAGGTAAACATGGCATCTGGCACTATTTTAATCTTCTGGTGGTGGTTGTGAGATTTTAAATACTAAATGAGTATAAATTCTGCAGGAAGACTCTGACCACACCAACAGAGTTTAAAAGGCCAATATTTTTCTCAATGAAGACACTCAAGACACATTTGTAAAATTTCCAAGAGACCTAAAGCAGAGAGGAGCAATTTGCCTGACCCTTGATCCAACAAAGTTTCAATTGGACTTGACAGACTGGAAACACCGATGAAAACAAGAAGATGAAATGAAACTCAGAAAAATGTAAACAAGTCATTTTGTCTGGAAAAAAAAAAATCAATGCCAGGGTGAGGGAGGCGTAGTAAAAAGAATGAAAATTTAACTGCCTGAGAACTCAGCATGGTTGTGTTGACTTAGGCCTATTCTGTTTCAAGGCGTTGTGCTGTAGACTAAAGACACCAGGGAAGAGTTAAGGAATCCCAGGGAAGGAACACAGGGAATCAGTTTCACCTGCCATGTGGTCTGGTCTCCCAGCCATATGCAACTATGTCTAACCTGGGGCTGGGTCAAAGGCAGCCGCCGCCACCAGAGCTGCCAACGACAACATGAAACAAAACATATTTAAAAATACCCCAAACTTGTCCAAATTTCCTAAGTCATCAGGAACTGAGCTTTTTGTAGCTCAGCCTAAGAATTAACTTAATTTCTTTTTGCATTTCCCCTTCTGGGATTTTGAGGACAATGTCTATTTTAGACAGTAGGGAGTTTAGAAAGAAATGAAAATTTGCTTTCTTTCCCTCTTGCTCTCTTTCCCTCTATAAAGAAATCAGAGCAAACGAATCACTTGCAATTTTGTTGAAATCTTGAGTTGCATTTTGCAACTTGTTTACTCTGATTAGTGAAGTGAATTTATTAAAAATTTAAGCTACCTGGGAACTATAGATACTTTGTATACTAAAATTTTTTTATTTTATATATGTTACTTTGTAACCTTTTGAAATTGAACACACAATGACATGTTTATGTTTTCATTAAATGTTTTTCTACAATAACGGTTTTTTAATCTTTTCAGCAGTGAACTTTTTTTTTAATGAAATCTTAATGACTATCTATTGCTGTGTAACAAACCATTTGAAACTTAGTGGCTCACAAATATAATTGTTTATTCTTTTAGGATTCTGCAAATTCTAGAGGTTCCACAAGGAAGAATGATGCTGTAGCATCATTCCTTATCTCTGCTGAGTGCAATGCCAGATGTGGAGGCTGTGGGAGCCACTTCAAGATGGCTTCACTCACTTGGGGACCCACGTTACTTAGGGCCCTGAAAGTTGTTCATCGGAAGAACTTTAGCTTTTGCCCTTTGTGAGATGGGAAGCTACTGGAGGGTTTGGGGCACAGGAGTGACACGATCTAACTTAGTGTTCACAAGATTACCTTGGCTGCTCTGTTGAGAATAAACTTTAGTGGCTCACAAATATAATTGTTTATTCTTTTAGGATTCTGCAAATTCTAGAGGTTCCACAAGGAAGAATGATGCTGTAGCATCATTCCTTATCTCTGCTGAGTGCAATGCCAGATGTGGAGGCTGTGGGAGCCACTTCAAGATGGCTTCACTCACTTGGGGACCCACGTTACTTAGGGCCCTGAAAGTTGTTCATCGGAAGAACTTTAGCTTTTGCCCTTTGTGAGATGGGAAGCTACTGGAGGGTTTGGGGCACAGGAGTGACACGATCTAACTTAGTGTTCACAAGATTACCTTGGCTGCTCTGTTGAGAATAAACTTTAAAAAAAGGGTGGTCCGTCAAAGGGAGGAGCAGGGGGACCACTTAGGAAGCGATTGCCATAACCAGGTGAGAGTGCATGGCAGCTTGGACAAATGTGCCAGCAAGGGGAGGGAATGAGGGATTGATTTGGATTAATATTCATCTGTGCTTTCTCCTACTTCTTTTATGGAATTATTGCGCTATATGGGATTAACTGAGTGTAAGTTTGAGGTCATCAACTCAACTAATATTTCTTGACCATATTTCTTCGTCTTGTGGTTTCACAGTGCAGGAAACCACTGGCAACTCAAGAGGTATCTGGAGTTTTGATCTGAGTGAGTAGCTTAGCTCAGGTAATACCCGAGCACCTGCTCATAAATTCACTGGTCCTCTCCTTGATAGTGATGTGACA